>VNJU01006617.1:0-92547 GCA_008042675.1 Drosophila seguyi | reverse complement strand
TCGATCCCCAAAAAGCAAAAAAAAAAAAAAAAATCAAAAACAAAATTTTATGTGAAGCACAATGGCCCAGGATATGTCGACCTTCTTCACCGGCATGCGACGCAATACCCTGAATAGTGTCCCAACAAAGACGAGGACTTTTGTCAAGTCAGGAGCAGGAACGGGAGGAGCAACATCAAAAGCTGGTCAGCGAAGGCTACAGAGTGGAGGAGGAGTGGGAGGAGCAGCTGGGTCTAGAACAGGAGCTGGATCTAGAGGAGGAGCTGGAGCTGGAGGTAGAACAGGAGCTGGATTGGTAGCTGGATCTGGATCTCACTTCAATCGCCGCAGACCGGTGACAACGAGGTTAACTGGTGGTGGTCCAGCCCCCCCCAGTGGTATTTTCCAGTCACCCAACGCACTGCGACGACAACCAACTGGAGCCGCCACGTCGTCACCGCGACGCTTCAGAGAGATCGAATGGATTATGAAGCCCTCAAAGAACTTTGTGCAATGCAGCGAATCCTCGTCCGAGGATAATTTTCCCGAAATCCAGACATTGCGCGACAAGACGGGCAAGAGGAGAAGCAGCTGGAGCAGCGGTCTAAGTGTTGAAAGTAAAAACAACAGCAGAGAGACCTTGAAGGCCGCACAGCCTGCCCAGCAACTGGTTAATCTGTTGAAGTCCTCCTGCCGACCGATTGCGGGTCAGGTGAGCCAGATGCGAGCCAAGAAGCGACCTTCGCGTGTCTTTTGTGTGCCCGACCAGCGGATTATCCATTCCGAGGAGCTGCTGCAGGCTCAGATGCTGCAAATGCATCCGCGGAAGATGAAATCGCCAAATCGTTACTCCTACAATCCGGTACCAGCCACACTAGCACCTGTCCAAGTCACGCCAAGTGTGTCTGAAAGCTGTGATTCGCCCAGTCGAAAGGCTTCGGAGAAGGTCCTGATTCAGCCGGAAAATCCCTACTTAGAGCCGGCAACGGGTCTCATCTCTTGCTCTCCCACACCTCTAGCAAGTCCCAAGCTCAGTCAGGCTCAAGTCGAGGCAGCAAGCAGGAAACAAAGTCTGTGTCCCTTTGAGAAACCTCCCAGTTCCAGTTCCAGCACCAGTCTCAGTTCCAGTTCGTGTCCCAGTCAGATTCTGGTGGGGAAACCGAATACAGAAAGCAACAGAAGTAACAGCAACATCAACAGCAACATCTGCAACAGCAACAGCAACATTTGCAACACCAACAGAAGCAACAACAGCAGCAACGACAGCAGCCTCAGCTCCAGCGGCACCGAGTGCAGTGCCGAGCGTGTGGTCCAGAGATACTGCAATCCCAGTGGTGGTTCCAAGGCCCTCAAGCTGACATCGACAGTGATTAAGATAATGCCCAACAAGGCGAGCAGGACTTCCCAAAGGGCCAGCAAAGTTGGACAACATTCCAGGATCAAGCTACGCTCCAAGACAACCTCTCAGTTCTTGAAGAAAACAACCAAGGATCCAGCCATAATTGCACCCTTGAACCAATCTATTTCGCCGCCCCGCGTGAGTCTCCCAAAGATAAAGGTGTCCACGTCGATCATTAATCAATCGGTGAGTCAGGTGGTGAATCAGTTAACCGAACAGCTAAAGAAGGCAATGGGGGAAGAGCACAAGACAGGGTTAACCCAGAAGCAAACAGGAACAGCAACAGCAACAGCAACACCGACATCCACTGAGGTTAAGTGGCCACGACAGTTGGGCAAGAAAACCTCCATTTATTTGCTTATGGATCAAGCCAAGCATCAAGATCAAGATCAAACCCCAGATGAACCATCAACACCAAAGACAACGAAGAACGATTGGGTAATTCAACCGATGAAACAGCAAATGATAAGCCCTGCGATGGATCAACCAAGAAATCCCCCTGTTAATCCCTATTTAAAAGACTCCAAGGAGGCAGTGGAACACAACTATGACATCTATTTAAGCAAGCCAAACGATCATCAGGGGAAAGAAGGTAATCCTGTCATCAGTCGTTTTAATCCTGAACCAATAAGGACTCAAGCAAGACAACCAATGATTCAGAGAAACTCTCGCAAGCAAACTCTGGCCACCAAACCCTCCTCCCAACACTCTCTAAAGTCGGGCAGCAGGATTCCCTCAAGGAATACTTTCGAAAATCAAAACAAATGTCAGCCAAGAAGTCCGTATTACAGGCCCACCGAACGCTCAGCCCGGAATCGAAGTCGTCGTCAAACGTTGATCAGTCAACCGGTGTCCTTGAACCGCATCCCGAGACCACAAGTAACCGCTGCAGTTCCTCAGTCCAAGCAGGTTCAGGCGGAAGAGGTTACCTCACCCGCTGGCAAGATTGTTTTAAAAACCCAACACAAAGTGCCCAGAACCATGGAGGATGGCATTGACATGAGCTACCAGTACTTTGTTTCTTTGCCCCTTAAACGTGGCCGCAAGCCGCAGGCTGTTCGCTATTTGTACCGTCCGATGGTACGAAATCTCAATGGACAAACGCCGAATGGTGGACGTCGTGCCTCAAGGCGTGCCAAGCGAAGGAGAGGAGCTGCTGCTGCCGGTGCAGCTTCAGAGCAGTCACCAAAGTTGGATCCTGCCCTTAAAGCCCTGGGTGGAGCCCCACTGCCACTTGAGTTGCCGCCGGAGGAGAAAACATCACCATCGGAGGAGTATCCAACTTTCATTTTTAACTCGGAAGAAGCTCTGAATTCGCCATACCCGGAGCCACCGCTCAAACTTAAATCCTGCTACAAGGCCATGCTGGAGGAGCTCGAGCAGATGCCGTATCCCGAAGAGCGTTTATGTCGTCGACGTCGCCACTCACGCCGGACACGAGCCGTCGGTGGCTCTGATCAGTTGTCAACGCCGGAATATGAGGTTCAGCCTGCAGGTGTTCAAAGCATCGCTGGAGGTGGAGGTGATGATAAAAAACCGGGCACTCCGGTAATCGTTTGGAGCGGTCGATCAGCTCCACCAGTTCCACGCACCACCGTGGTCAATTATCAGGCCAAGGCCACGCATGTACGCACCACCACCGGTGCTCCCATGATGTTCCATCAGCCGTTGCGTCTTACGCTCAAGCAAGTGGACTGTAGACCCATGATACGGACCATTACCTACGAGAGCATCGAGCAGGAGGAGCGCGAGGAGCTGGAGGAGCTGAAAAGGAGGCAAGAGAAACTGAAACTAGAGCAGGAGAAACTTGAACTGAAGGTGGAGCAGTTGCAACTAAAACCGAGGCAGGAGAAGGAGCAACTAGAAAGGGAGCGAGTGTCAAGGGAGCGAATGTCAAGGGAGCCACTGTCAAGGGAGGAGATGGAGCAAATAGAGATGAGGCATTATCATCAAGAACTGGAGAAGCAACAGCCACAGGATCCAGCAGTAAATCCAAGTGAACCCATCACCAAGTCGGTGAGCTTCCATCCCGAACCGGTCATTGTTAGCAGAGAATCCACAGTTGCCGCCTTGTCGAGCAGCTCCACCAGCAGCATTGTGGCATCGAAAGGCAAGGCCAAGAAGCACAAAACCAAGAAGACACATGCCAAGGGCAAGGGCAAGGGCAAGGCCAAGAATCGTAGCAAGGGCAAGGGTCGCAAATGAAGGCTATTCCTGGAGTGAGTCTCCCGGTAACGAGTCACCTCACACACGCATACATTGTATTTGGTTCATTTTTTAGTTTTGGGCATTACACATTACGTACTTAAAAAACAAAAAACAAAAAACAATAAATAATAATTAAGGGAAAGCAAAAGAAAACAAGATTAGACTGTACTTTACTTGGATTTTACTTCTTGTGAACCAACCAATAAGATGCATAACGCCTCATATACATTACAATTTCCAATAATGCTATGGCGTTATGCATCTTATTGGTTGGTTCAAAAGAAGTTTTGAAATTCAAACTTGATTGTCTACGGAATTATACTTTGAGTTTACTGCTTTATATATATCTTCCTTTATCCCTCCAAAATCTGTTCAAAACCCTCTTAAACTTTAGGATAAAATCAAAGCACAGCCTGGGGTCCAAGTCATAATTGAATTGAGGCCTCCCTGAAGTGTGTGGCGATGACATCATCACCTCTAAGGCCGCACCTGCAAAGTTCAAGGGTGTCTCTAGAGCTGTCTGGAACTGGAACTAGGACCGGGGGGTACGAGGTACGAGGCACCCCCTGTGGACACAATTGCTCAATGTCAGGATGTGGGTCATTAGCACAGGACCTAGACCCCCCCAGAGGTCTGAGGGAAGTGATAATAGAACACCCACAAAAGCTGAATATAGACTCCAATTACCAGTAAAGTGTCTAGGAAATAAGTTAATTTCTAGGGGGTTTTCTCTAGAGCAATTCATAAGCTTTTTTGGCTCAGCTTTTCAAGTTAATTTTCCTGCTTTACCCATAAGTTTCTCCTTTATATAGCCTGCTTTACCCATAAACTTCCCCTTTATATAGCCTGCAGCTTATTAAATAACAAACTTATTTGCAAATAGATCAATTACTAAAAAGCTTACACAAAAAATGTAACTAAAAAACAACAACTTTTTAGTCAATCTTTGACCGTATAAAAAAATAAACACAAAACTGCATCTCATTGTGTTGAGTGCAAATTTCAAGTAGCTTTCATAGACGCTAGAGTGGCCTTTTCCCCTCCTCATATGTACAGTGCGTTTCGTGTTTGAATTGCAATTACTTTGGAATTAGAATATGAGCTTTTTGACTCCCGATTCATATTCAATTGGGTTAATTAAGTGATCGAAGATAATACAAATTGACAAAAAATATTCACTTTAAAAATAGGAAGCATATGACCTACATTCATGTCGCGGCTATGCAATCAATTAGAGGGACGTGATTCTAGTAGCCCAGTAAATACCGTTGTGCAAAGTGCTCATTGAACCGTAGCCCCCGTGCTCGATCCCACCTAGCACACCCGAGGAGAGGGGGAATATCGTGCTCAACCCAGTAGAACCGAGGCAAAGTCTCCACATGTCGGGCATTAGTTCCAATTAGAATCGCCAGCGAATGGGCCTCGGAGGTGTGAATGTGCTACCTTTGACACATGCAAAGTGTATTTAGTCAATTGGAATGGTAGAAAATAATGATATATCGACAATATATCGATATTTTACAAGAAAAATCGATTTATAAATGTGTAACATTGCGATAAATAAGCAATTATAAATATAAAAATTTATATTTTCGATAGTATCAATATTTTTGAAAATTAAATTCGATATTTTTCGATAACTAAATTTTCAATATATCAAAGTTTATGATGTTTTTTATTTGTGTTTGATTTGTTAGCCTGCCCAACTGCCTTATGAGTCACTACAATGGGTGCACACAGCGGGGACCAGGCCTAATATGATTTGGATATCTCAATATATATCAAAAAATATATCGATATATTACAAGAAATTCGATATATAAATGTCTAACCAAGCTGTAAATATAATAAATTATAATAAATTATATTTTCGATAAAATCGATATATTTGAAAATTAACATCGATATTTTTCGATACCTAAAATTTCGACATATGAAATATCATATGTTTATGATATTTTTGACTTGTTATCCTGCCCAACTGCCTTATGAGTCACTACAATAGGTACACACAGCTGGGCCCAAGCACTAATATGATTTTGATATCAGTTATCAATTTATATCAATAATATATCGATATATAACAAGAAATTCGATTTATAAATGTCTAACATAGACAATTAATAGGCAATTCGATTAATATAACCAAACTGTAAATATAAAAAATCATATTTTCGATAATATCGATATTTTTTTAATTAAATTTGATATTTTTCGATACCCAAAATGTCGATATATCATAGTTTTATGATATTTTTGATTTGTTACCCTGTCAAACTGCCTCATGACTCACTCCAATAGGTGCACACAGCTGGGCCCAAGCATTAATATGATTTAGATATCAGTTACTGGCTTGCTGGACGCGCCGCCTACACAATAAAAATAAAAGCTAATAGCCCCAACTATGTCTAATTAAGATTTATGATAAAAGTCAAGGGCCCCATAAGGAGGAATTGTGAACGTTATGCGATGTTTCTACTCGAAAGCGCCCTCAAAGCACCACCGGCTTCCCTCTTATCGCCGTCAGACGCACTCGCTCACCTCAATCGATTCCGATAAGCAGTCACACACACCGCACACCCCATACCCTTAACACACACACCCGTTGTTGATCGCTGGGCCGATAGAGAGACAAAGCAGACAGGGCAGGGACAGATAGGCGGGGCCAGTCACCAAAGCCCCTCAATGATTGCCTTATCGCCAACACGGATGTGAAGCCGCGACTATTTGGACTTGGTTACACCGAACTCCGTCACCCTGCTGCCGCAGTTCAGGAAAAGTGGGTCAGCTTGAGCGAAAGATTACATTTAGTTTAGCATCTTTTTGCGCTTTAAAAACAAACTAGAAATGTGCAGAAAGCTAGCAAGTCCAAGTCACCGATGCTTATAAAGCAATTATTTTGGATACATTACGTCAGACCATTAGAATAACAGACCCCCTTCAGTGGCATCGCAATAATAGAGATTCGGATTCAATCAACGAAATCAAGTGTAATTCTGGGCAAAGATTGATTGGTTGTGAAGAGCTTCACTATATGCCCTTTAGGAGAGCTTTAAAGGGTATTAAGAGACAATTTCTGAGGTCATATAACATTCAAGACTCAATTAACTTTAATATCATAAAAAAGTAGAGAATATATTTATGATAATTGAGGAATTTGGCCTAAGAAATGCATTTAATATGGAAAATTTTTAAATGTAAAGCTTAGAATCAATTTAAAACGCTTATTAAACTTTAAAACACGTTTGTAAGCTCTCAAGAACTTGGGAAATATTTTCCTTAAAATAGAAGAGTCTCTCTTGTAAGTAAAAATCACACATAAAGAGTACTATATAGTCCGGGGAAAAGGGTAACTAGCATGTGATGCCGGCTTATCCAAGTTTATCTCTCTCTCAGTCTACCGCTCGGGGTATATGACAGCGATAAAGTGGATTGAATGAGATCGGGTTGTATAACGCCACCTGCTATAAAGAGCTCGCTCTCTCACTCTCTCTCAACCGCGATAAGGGGAAGAGATCTAGGCAAGGCATGGAGGGATTGGGAACTCAATTTAAGCGCGCTAAACTATTCTACAAACAGTTTAATTAACACTTGACAATGGGGTGAGGGTGGAAAAAGAGGGAAAATAGTTAGTAGGACAGCAGTTAGGGCACTACTAAGAAACAAATCATCAAATAATAATAACAATAATAACAACAATAATTATCCAAAAAGTATCCCTAAAACAATAAACAACACATAAAGAAGCTCCCATATCATCTCACCCTTCACGACACACTTCAAAATCAAAACAAACAAAACCAAATCAAAATAAACAAAAGAAGGAGGAGACCAGTTCGGTTTTTTAATTGTTTAATTGTTTAGTTTAAGGCAAATTTCGCCGGCTATCATCAATCGTTTCCCCATGGAATGAGAATGATTTCATTTATTTTTTTGTAACAGGCTTGCCTTGAGCCAAACAAGTTCTATCCATATATATATTCCTACCTACACATAACCCTCCAAGCTCCTACCCCGATTCACGCCCGCTACAAGACCTTGACCCGGTTGGAGCAGCGCGAGACGATGACTTAAATCGCAGCGTTCCCGCTGAACAACAAATATATGTGAGGAAAGTCAGGGACACTGGGATAGTTTTAATGAAAGACAAGGATTGTACTCAAGGAAAGGTACTTTAGAAAACCATTAACATTACAACAAGAGTGTTAAATATTATTATAATAATAACAAGCCTATTTTCCTACTTATCAAGGAAAACTACTCTGTAATTTTATATATAAAAAAGATTATTTCTATTAAACTACAAACAAAAGGAATTATTATTTCCAAGGCTAAATGCAAGCAAAACATATATTTCTTTGAATTCAAATCTCTCCTCGAACTAAAACCTATATTTATCGCATTATATAAGTATTAAAGAATGCATAGTTCTGTGGAAAACCCAACACAGACGCGAATGCCAGCACAGAAGAGTGCCCAGTTAAGGCAGAAAGTACACAGCCGTGGTTACAAGTGCTCTTAGTTAACATCTCCCAACCCATCTCCCCCTATAACATCATCATCATCCATCACTGCTCCCAGCAGCACATGGCAATGAGTGCACCGGCACTCTGCCAATGAGTGCGTGTTTGTGTGGGCGGCGCTGAGAGAAAATCAATAGATATGTGCGTGCATCGGCAGCACTATAAGCAGCAGCCACCTAACACCCTGTTAAAAAAAAACGACAAACACTCACTTGTTGGTGATCTCCAGGACATCGGACATCATCAGGCGGTACTTTCGTCGAAACTCCTGGCCCCGGGTCGTCTCCAGCAGGTATTTGTTACAGAAATCCGTCAGCGAGACGAAGTAAATGAAGCCCAGGGAGGTGAGGAAGAGGCCACGCTGCAGCGAAATGCGATCGGTGGTATTGGGTATTTGCCACAGGCTGCCACAGGCCAGACCCATCGAGCCGATGGAAAAGGCCAGCGAGAAGTAGCAGCCGCGACGCGGTGGCGCCGCCACCTTTACGGCCTCCGTCTTCTCCTCGGGAGCGTCCACATTCGCGATTGCCGCATCGGGGCAGGCTCCATTGCCGTTGGCCTGCTTGCGGCGCTGCTGCATCCCGGCTGATCTCGTCTCCGGCGACGCTGCGCTTGTTTGCTCACTGCAATTGGACCACGGACAATGTTGCAATTGGTGTTCCGGATGCGCAACCTGTTGCTCCTGGGGGATCGGGAGTGCTGCTGGTGCTGCTTCTGGCGACGGGCGGACTGCTCTCGGTGGCTGATTACGCGCTGCTCAATGACACGGACATGGCGCTGGACGAACGGGGAGGTGCGAGTGTTTATGGGTTGCGGTTGTTGTGGTTGTTGGTTGTTTAACTTCTGCTAGAGCTGTGCAACACTCGGCAATAGTATCGATAACATCGATGGCGGCCTGTGCTGCGGGCACTATCGACTGCGATTCCTCGCCATCGATATATCGCGTTGCGCCTTCACTATTGAAGTATGTTCTGGTTCCGTTTCTACTATAGTTGCATTTTGTAATTCTGCATTCTGAGCTAAATGTATAAGTATCTGACCACAATTTTGTCAATAAAATACTGCATGTACAATGTTCCGTACGATAGCACACGACTCTTTTGGTATTTTCTGTCTATCGATGTGCCATTTTGCCCAACTACCGCCACTAGTTAGCTGTTTATTTTGAAAAGTTTACCGGTAAAATACCAAAAATACCAACCACCATAGCCTGCGATAAAGCTTCCGTTAAAACCACAAACAAAATACCTCCTTCATAAAAAAAGGTAGTCCATAAGTAATACCTAAATTGGTAACCACCCAGCCGAGCGATAGGTCATAGCTAATTCCCTTAATTATTAAGATAGCTTTTAACCAATTTTATAGGTTTATACTAATAAATTTACCAATCGGTCATATCAGTTATATATATATATATATATAGGATAATAAATGGTTCGGACTTACCCGCATTTGAGGTAACACTCGGCTACCATTCGTTGCAATACCGCTGACGTGGCCGAGAATCGTCGTTGATTAAGTCCTTTGGAGTGCAGAGGTTATTATCAGTTTTTAACACAAGATTATTAGCCCGCGATTACTAACACTCAATTATTAACACCCGATTATTAACACGCGATTACTATCGGACGAAGAATAACACGCGATTACTAGCACTGACGTGGCGCGAACGTTTTGAATGTCGCGAGCATACTGAGCCTGCAGCGGCCAGCCGCCTCTGCTTATAGGTGTATGAGATGGATAGAGAGCGGCATAAGATGATCTGACGCGCAGCTCAGAGCGCATCGTCATTGAGTGCAAATAAAGCTCAGACGAGCTGCTGCACAGCTATGAGCCATATTTTACTCCTTAATCACTCAGTGACTGTAAGAGTTATTTATGTTATTTGAGAGACGCTCTTCGCCTGCTATGGCTACGTGGCCGGATGTGGATTGTTTACATTGGAGTTATAGGGAGATGGATACAAATAGAGAGACAGATTAAGGGAAAGAAATATAGCTAGAGAGAGATGAATATAGAGTGAAGGAAGGGGATGGAGATATGGAAAATATATAGGCGATCCCACTCTGAATCAATGTAAACAAGCCACGTCAGCCACACGTAGCCAAAGCAGGCGAAGCCGCTCTCAAATAACATCAACAATTCTAGCAATCTCTGAGTGGCGCTCTCTGAGCGGTACTCTCACTCTCAAATTGTTGGGACACGTCATCGCTCCCACACTGTTTTAAGTAAAGAACTGCACAAGTAACAAAAATAAAGTCTTAAGCTGAGATCCATTGGAATATATTTATATACATATATATCTCACTCCCACTCTAAAATTATTGATACACGTCATATTCCAAGCATGCGACCTCACTCACATAAGCAGAGGCGGCTGGCCGCAGCAGCCTCAGTCTGTCTCTCTCTCTCTCGTTCTGCCGCTCTCTATCCATCTCATACACCTACAAGCAGAGGCGGCTGGCCGCTGCGGCCTCAGTCTGTCTCTCTCTCTCTTGTTCTGCCGCTCTCTATCCATCTCATTCACCTATAAGCAGAGGCGGCTCGCCGCTGCAGCCTCAGTATGCTCGCGACATTCAAATCGTTCGCGCCACGTCAGTGTTAGTAATCGCGTGTAAATCATCGTCCGATAGTTATCGAGTGTTTATAGTCTTGTGTTAATAATCGCGTGTGTAAAATTGTGATAACAAACTCTGCACTCGACAGGACTTAATCATCGATGAATATCGGCCAAGTTTACGGTGTAAGGATGACAGGTAACCGAGTGTCCTCAAATGCGGGTAAGTCCGAACCAAACTATTATACTATATCCTATATATATGAGCGGAAAAGGAATTTATTTATTTACAAAGGGCTAATCTATTAATTAAGAGCAGTAGCTGCTGTGACCTATTGGGTGGCTACAATTTTATTTGTTGAACTTATGAACAGCTTTTTGGGTATGAGATTGGTTTTGTGGAGGAAGGAGTGGATTTTGTTTGGGTTTTCAGTTGGGTTGGCTAGGAGTTGAGATTGGGTTTCTTGGGGAAAAGTAAGCAGATCTCGTCATACTGGGAGCTGTCGAAGGCTGGTGCAGCCATAAGATCGCAATTCTAAAACGAATCATCAATTGGATAACGAATATAGTGTTTTAAATATTGCGGGTTGTCAGCAAAGTATGGCCGCATTATTTCTCACCAAAAAATACCGAACAGCAAGTGGACCGCTGCAAAAAAGAGTTGCCGTACTTGAATGACTGAAAAATATCGAATACTCGAATTTCGAAATTGTTAGTGACGGCACAGAAACATCGATGGGCGAAAAACATCGATATTTGAGAAAATTAGGAAAACATCTTGGCATCGATGTTTTCATCGGGGTTCGTGCACCTCTATTCCAAACTAATCGTTACTTTTTCTCATAAACGGACGGTTGCTGAAAGCACGTTTACAAAAAATGGCGAAGAGTGTCGGTAGTGCGTGCGCGCAGATTGCGGTCCTATTAGCCGTATGCAGTTCGCTACACGGCGCGACGGCGAGGTGTAAGTGCATCAAAGAAGCCAAGTGGGGAAACGTTAACGCACATCTATTCCATCCATCTGTCCATCTCACTTCCCCTTCCCACTCTCCGCCCTCTCTGTCTTATTCGCCTCGGTGGTGTGCGTGTTGCGTATGTGCATGTGTGTGTGTGTGTTGACTGTAAATCTGGTTGTTATTTTACGTTGTACGCAGTAAAGAAATGAGGAAAATGACGAAAAACTTAAATACGCAACGTGCGTGTGCATAGACACGACTCCAATATGCTGAGGGATCAAAAAAAAAACCAGGCACACGCGCATATTTACGGCCCAGTCATCAGCGGAAGGTGTATTTATGGGCCGTTGTTTGTACACAAAGTGTACAAAAGACAAATCATCATCATCTATCGGCGGTGTGTGTTGGTTGGATGATCAGGGGAAGCGGGCAGCGGAGGGGGGGATTGCTTTTGGTTGGTACTTTTTCGTATGGTGAAATTTACCGCTGCCATGTTGTATTTTTTTATGCTTTTTTTCGTGTGCTGGCACATCAAATGCGTTAATTGACAACAACAACAACAACGGTAGTGTGTGTGTGTGAGCAGTCGAGTGTGAAAATAGGCAACGTCCTGTGGCCCCTGCCCAAAATATAAAAAAAAAAACCAAAACCGAACTCCCGTGCCGCCCCTGCATTTATTTTTTGAGTTTTGTTTTGTGCGGCGCGATCATTTGCGCCATGCTCCACTTAACGTGCAACAATTTTCCCCATCTGCGACGTCGCCACCAAGCTACAAAAATACAAAACAAAAGAAGGAAAGAGTACAACAAACAACAATCTGCATATTTCAATTGAAATTTGTGGCGCACTCTGATTAAGGCGCAAAAACGCTCATTGTTTTTGTCGCAATTTGCAATTGAAACCCTAGATTGGTCAGCGGTTTAACGAAAATAAGAAAGAAAGAAACACGAAGAAATAGAAGCAGTAGCAGGCGCAAGGAAAACCTAAAGCTGGCAACTCTTTTGGCGCGCGTGTTAGTGCTAGTGTGTGTGTGTGTACGTCTCAGTGTTGGTGTTAGTGTGCCTTTCTTGTTTTGCTGTCGACAGGTGGCAACCTTGCGCACCGGCTCTCAGCTGCTGGCTAACTGCACATGCAACCCTCTCTCTCTCTCTCTCTCTCTACCCTTCATTATCTTTGCCTTTCTTTGCCTTTTCCAATTGGAAAAACGGCAAGAGCGCGAATGTAAAACTTGCCTATGTCGCACTTCAAGAAGACGTCGGTTTTCGGTTAAATATTTGTTGTTTTGCTGTTGTTGTTGTGTGTTGACTCAGTTGGCAGTGTATAATATTTTAGCGCTCTTTGTCTGCTTATCGCTCGGGTTTATTTTTACTTTCCGCTTGGCATCAGTTAAAATGCATTAAATTCGGTTATCTGCGTGGCCAACTTACCAGCAGCAGCAGCAGCAGTGGAAGCAGTGCCATTCCCATGCCCCCCTCCTCCGGTTCCCATTCAGATTCTCATTTGCAATCGTACATGAATATATGTATGTATGCATGTGCATATATGTCTATATGTATGTATCTCCAATCGGATTAACATTCCCATTGGACTCTACTTGGCGGCAGCCTGCTACTGGTACCGCATCGCTCTTATCAAGGGCGTTCGCTCATTGTTTCAATCTGCTGCTGCTGCTGTTGCTGCTGACCACTGTCCATTATCACACTAGCACTTCTCCTTCGCCTGCTTTCCCCGTTTTGCAGTTTCCAATCAGTGGGTTGTGGGAGTGAGTGTGCCTGTGTGTGTGTGCCTGTGTATGTGTGTGGGTCAAATTCCTCGCTTCTGAATCATTTGTCCAGTTTCGAGGGTTTTCCGGTACTCCTCCTCTATTGTGGCTTGTGCCAAATTTGGGTGGTATTAAGCTTAGGTCTTACATTAGAAACTAGGTCTTATTTATTGATTATTAAAGGGGGGAAATGTCTTCTTTGGGAATTAATAAAATATTCCAATTGGTAAACCTTCATGAACTAGTTCTTAAACTAATACTGTCAACAATTCGTTAAGGCAAAAGATTGATTGAATATTAATTAACTTTAAGTAAATAAAATTCTGATTATTATTGATATACAATTTTTATAGGTATATATATTAAAAAACAGTATAAAATGAAATACTGAGTCATTGCTGTGGTGACAGTCAGTTGAAATACATTTCTTTCGAAGGTCTCACGTATTACAAACTCGGTAAAGTCAAGAAACCTTAACGAAATCGTATACAAATCAACAGTAGTTACTCGGAAATTGTTTAGAAAATTTATTAAATGTTTAATAGTTGGTCTTATCTCTTTATAAAATGTATAGTGGGGTCTTAAGATGTACTTCAAAAATGGTAAATACTAAATATTAAATAGTAAATAGTAAATAATAAATAGTAAATAAATAGTAAATAGTAAATAGTAAATAAATATAGTAAAAATTAAGTAGTAAATAGTAAATTTATAGAGCAATCAAGAAAATCTCAGAGCTTTATCCCTTAATTTAAAAAGTACATCTTAACAATAACCAAAAATTCATTAAATAATTAATTAAATTGTTCCCTTTAACGGAGTATTTCTGTACTTCTATCAAGTGATCAAGTTAGATGTCTAAAGAACAGTTTCTTTTTTTTTTTTTGTTTTGCTATTTTTGTACAAAAAACTAACTTAAATTATGTATCTATAACAGGTTATTTTCTGTCTGTGCCACCGTACTAATTTGGTCTGGTTTTTATTCCAGATGACTAAACCATTGTTTTAACTTTTAAAACGGGGTGCCAAATGTTAGTTTCTCACTGATCTTTACATATATATTTTCAAGAAATATCTTTAAATAATATTTATAATCTGTAATTACAGAAATTCCATATTTTGAACTAAGCCCCAATGTAATTAAAAATATTTAGGGCGCACATGGCAAAAGAAATAGGAGCTAAGAAATTGTAGAATTGTAGAAGCAATGCTTGGAAAGTCTCCAATGGAGACCCCTCCATATAGTGTCTAAAGTTCATGTCACAGAATAGACGAACATTATGCGGAAGTTCAAGTTGCACAAGTCTCCAAAGAAGTCTCTATTTAGCTGCCATTGAATGACCTCATTATTATTCACGTTGCCTTTGTTTTCTTTTCATTTTTATTTTTTTTTTTTTTGTTGAGTAGAGACAACTATGCTCCATTGTGGCCACAAGATCTGCAAGATCTCGACAAATGCATCGTTTGTCACTCTATCTTTCTCTCTTGGCCATGGACAGATCATTAGCACCAGATCATCATCATCATTATCATTATCATCATGGTTTCTTGGGAGAAAAATGAACCCACCACAACTGCCGGACGGACCTGCCCTTGTTTGCTGCGTCGTCAGCGATCTAGCGATAAGCTTTTCCGCCTAACGGCATTTTTAAGAACTGTTAATGTGTTGGCACTTTGGCCACATTCAAGGCATACAAATGATGTGCATTTTGGATGAGCATGAGAGGGGGGAGGAGGGAGGGAGGAGTAAAAGGTAGACCTGGAGCTGGTATTAATTTTTGATTTTCATCAGAATTTGATTTTTGGATTTACTTTTGCTATTTTGAAAAGCAAAAGCACAAGCAAAATCAAGTAAAATAATTACTTGCTGCATTTTTTTAAACACTGTTTTTGTCAATTACCCCAAGCAAGTTTAGATGAAAAGCGTGCGACGCAAATTGTGAGTTGTTGTTGTTGTGGCAGAGGTGGGGAAAATAGCACTGATAAACTTCAGGTAACGCTAATTTGTGGGCGAGACAAAGACGCCTACAACTTAGACTTGTATTTTATAAATTTATAAATAGATATATATGCAAATGTAGGCTAAAATAATCAAATTATTAGTTGAGAATTTTTGGATTTTAGTCAAAGGTTTATTAGTTTTTACTCTGGCTCCCACACTTTGTTTATTTGTTTTGTTTATCAATATTAAGTAATGAGTTTGTTAGCTTAAATTAAACTTTTAACAAGTTAATTTTAAGGTTTTATTAAGAAACCAATTTCTAGGTTTATATTTAACTTTAAATGAAAGAACAAAGGCAAGACTTTTAAAGATATATAAGAAGTATACTTTCGAGTATACATTTCTGCTCCTCCCTATCTTGCTTATGACAAATAAATACTATATATATGCAACTGTAACTGCATACCTTTTAAGGGAAAATATGGTTAAATAACTAAACAATAAATGTCAGAAAAAAACAGACAGACAAATTGAATATATATAAATATATTGTTTTTCAGAAAAGGTTTCGGGGGTTTTAATATTATATACAAAACAAATTAGAAACTAAACTTAAAAAAAGCTATATTTTTTTAGGTTTATTGGCTGGCTCACCCGCCTCTCCGTATATAGTATATATTGCTCTATTGTTGATAACAAACTGAACATTAAGAAAAGTCTTGCGATAAGGAATTTTAAATAAAAACACAAATGGGAATGGAAATGGCAGAGTATGCAATAAATATAAGCCACAAATAGGAAACCAAAGGTCAAAATTTTAATTTCTTAAAAACTAATTTTGTTACACTTTCTTATCAGTGGTTTCTTTGTTTTTTTTTTTTTTTTTTAATATTAAATAGTTAATGTTTAAGTTCAAGTTTAATTAAAATTCAAATTCCTTAACGACTTTTTTGGTGATTTCCTTATCAATTATGTCGAATTGATAAGGCAGAGATCAAATGTCATGTAATTACTTGTTTAATTATATACATTAATGTCAGAATTGTAATTACTTGTTTAATTATATACATTAATGTCAGAATTTGTAATTTAAACAAGTAATTATATACATTAATGTCTGTATTTATAATTTGTATATTTGCTACTTGTTATCACTTTGTTTATAGAGCTTATGGGGTGATACATTGTATGTCTATAACTTTGGTTTGGGGGAATATTCAACTTGAGTCTTTGCAATTGCTGTTCAATTCAAGGCAATTGTTTTAATCTAAGCAAATTGCGATGATATTTCTCTATGCGTCGGAATAGTTTTGCATTCAAAAAAAGTATATATCATCGATTCAGTTTTATTGATTCGTCTTTCGTCCTTCACACCTTGTTGTGTGCCACAAATTTCACCCCGAAAAGCGGCAATTAAAGATTGCTCTCTTCTCCGGTTATCTTTCGAAAAAATGGGTCACTGTGCAAATTGTGCGTTCCACTTGTGGATCGACAAAGGTTGGCTAGCTTTGCAACACAAAAAGGAAAAATTACACAGGGAAAAATTATAGAGACTTGTTAAAATATGGCTGAATTAGTTAAGGTTGTTTTAAGGCTCTTGACAAGACCCTTTGCTTGTATATTTCTGAGTAAAGGTTAACCTCTTATATTTATTTTAATAAATTAAATTATATTTATGATAAAATTTAATCAAATATCTCCAGAACATAACCTTTTGTTTAGCCTTCTCACTTTCTCGCTCTCTCTCTCTCTCTCTCTCTCTCTCTCTCTGTACATTTTGGGTAAAAACGAATCGTTTTTCAATCAAATGCCGCATAAATTTACGCCAATTGTTTCTCTCAAAAACCCTGAGCTTGGGCCTGAGCCACAACAACAACGACGACGACTTTAACTATAACAACAACAAAAAAACCATCATTTACAGCAATTAACATCGGGTTCAATTGGAGCGAGCGGGGCGTTCGTCACGCGAGAGTTTCGATTGTCTATCTTTGGTTTTGGGTCTCATTGCGCTGGCTTCAGGTGCCGTTCCCGCTGCCCCTGCTGCTGCTCTGAACTGGTGTCTCCATCATCACCCTTTGCAGTTGACTCATTTTTGACCGCAACCGCAGGGCAAAAATTATTATGCAAGATGATAGCCGAGCGATTATCGCTGTGCATGTGTGTTTGCGCCGCTCACTAAAAACGAGTCTAGTGTGTAAATCTCAGGGGTGATCGATGCCGCCGAGGTGTCTCTGTTTTTCCAGCAATATATGGTTTATTATTTGCAATTTATTCTAGATTAAAACTATACCAAAAAGGGTAACTTTTAAATCTTAAATTTACTTAATTTTATCATCTAAAGTGCAATCTAAGCGTAGGCACATAACTTGGATCAGGACATAGTGCTCATCTCTTCCTGTCTAAAACCAATAACAATTTTTTATTTATTTTTTTTATATTAGCAAAATAAACTTGAAGCCTTAAAGAGTCTGTTAAAGACCCCAATTTGTAAGGGAACTTCTAGCCAATGACAAATTTTCTTCATTAAATTTTAATAAATAAAGAGTTTCTTAAGAAAAAATAATAATACATTTTATAACTAGCTCTGTTATTAAATTTTAATTAATTTACAATGTTTTTAATTAATTTATTCCTACAAAAAAAAAAACAAAATGGCAAATTGGCAAATTTGTAAATCACTTGAAATCCTTAAAGAAATTATTGCTGACCTATGATTCCTTTTCTTCTAGAAATATTATAGAAAATTATAAAACAATTAGGTTTTCTCCATTTTGTCTAGAGATATTTAAAAAAAATTATAAAATAATTGAGTTTTCTCCTTCTCTTTTAGAGATATAATTTAAAAATATTAAAAATATAAATATAATAAATATTATAAATAATATATAATTAAGTTTTCTCCTTTTCTTTTAGAGATATCATTTAAAAAAAGGATACAACAATTAGGGTTTCTCACTTTTTTCTAGAGATATTATTTAAAAATATTATAAATAATGTATAATTAGGGTTTCTCCTTTTTTTTCCTAGAGATATCGTTTTAAAAAATTATAAAACAATTAGCTTTTCTCCTTCGTCATTAGAGATATAATTTAAAAATATTATAAATTTAAATATAATAACTATTGTAAATATTTATATAATTAGGTTTTTTCCCTTTCTTCTAGAGATATCATTTAAAAAAAAATATAAAACAATTATGTTTTCTCCCTATTTTTCTTAGTGATATAATTTCAAAATATAAAGCAATTTATTTTTGTTATTAACTAAAAATTCCCTCAACTTTCCTTCTCTTATAAATACAATTTATTTTGTATCATGGGTAAAAACTTTGCGTTTATTAAATATTAGTAAAAACTTGGTGTACTTTTAATAATTTAAATCGTTCAAAGTCGAAAACTATAATAATTATTAACAGCTTAGCCGGTTATTGTAACAGATATCGTTATATTTTCTATGGCTGTGCGTGTGTGTTGCGAGAGGCATCACCACCTCCTCTTGCCACTCCAACCGCTGACCGCATGTTGTAATTGTTGTAATTACAGTGGGCCTGTCGACAATGGTCTTTTTGATGTGCCATTATTGCGGTGGTTGTACAACGACAGGCGACAAGCGGCAAACACTGTACATAAGTGCCACAAGTACGAGAGGAGGAGGGGCGGGTGCGGAGTAGGTTGACGATGGAAATAGAAAATCAATATCGAGAGCGGCCTCAAATAACAGTTGGGTTAATTACAACACAACACAAAACACACACACGGGAAGGGGAGAGATTGCAAAAAGGCCCCCGAAGGCTATCAAAGAACCCCAAGAACCTAGACTTGGCTTAGTCTACCTTGGTCTATATATCCCGGTAGTGACAATTGCCTAATCTTGTTACTAATTTAATTATATTTGCCTTTAAGAATGTTGTTAAGTGTTCAATGTTAGTTTTAATGCTCAAGTTGAAAACTGAAGTCTTGTTTTTTCTTCTTGGTTTTCAAAGAAGAACTTTTCTGCATTCAAAAAAATGATTTCTAAATTTTTCCGAAAAATTTTTTAAAATTTTTACGATGTAACCCCTTAAATTTTTGTTGTCCCAAAAATCGCATGGATTTTTTTATCATAATTTGGCTTAAACTAAACCGATTTCAGTCCGGTTTGGGGGTTTCTTCTTGGTTTGCAAAGGAGAACATTTCTGCATTCAAAAATTTAAATTCTAAATTTTTCGTAATTTTTTTAAATTTTTACGATATAACCCCTTAAATTTTTTTTGTCCCAAAAATCGCATGGTTTTCTGATCATAACTTGGCTTAATCTCAACCGATTTCAGTCCGGTTTACTTTTTCTTCTTGGTTTTCAAAGGAGAACTTTTCTGAATTCAAAAATATTATTTCTGATTGTACTCTTAATTGAAGGGAACAACTTTCTGTACTATATACTATATGGTATAAGGTAATTACCTGTATTTTTTTTTATATTGAATCCATAAACAGTACAGCTATTATACGGCAGTAATTATTGAATTTATATATCACAGTTTTCCTTTTTTGTGAGATAGTTTGAGTTTGTGTTGTAAACAATTGAATTACAAATTCAAACATTAACAAATTAACATTAAAATTTGTATTTAATAATCCTTAAAAAGTCAAGACTTGCCAGTAACTTCACTGGTTACACCTTTCTTCGGTGGAAAATGCAGATCGTGAGTGAGTGGAGGATGTGTAGGTGTGTGTGTGGACAATCGAGTGTGTTTCGATATCGATCAATAAAGGGGGAAACTTATCGCTTACAAACGTCCGAAAAAAGCTTTGAAGTTCCTCAACAAGCTAACCTCTAAAATCAACCCACTTTCCCTTTCTCTTCTCTTCCCCAGTGGATGCAACCACTTACGACACCCTCGATACAGCGCTTCCCTACCTCAAGCCGGAGCCACATGTGGTGCAGCTTGCCACGGATCAGGTGCATCGTCAAAGGCGAGCCGTACCGGCGGATGTTTCGCCGCCAGTTAGTACCAGTCAATATCAGAGTGTGAATTTGAATGCCAGTGTGGCAGCAGGAGCAGGAGCAGGAGCTGGAGCTGTGACCGCCGAGACCACAGTGACCACAGTGGACAGTAAAGCAGCAGCCGGCGGCAGTGTCTCCTATAATGTGCACAATGTGGGAACCAATGGCACTGGACAACGCAAAGACTACAGTGTCCAAGGCGCTGAGGGAGCTGCCCCGGGCATGAGTCCCGCCATCAACTATAGGAAACCAACGCAACTGCTGGCCGCCCAGTCGGGCGGCGGCTATCCCAAAAAGGTGGCGCCCAGTTCGGCAGCTGTGCCGCAAACGCCCAGCACCACCAGCACGGCGGCGCCCATCGATGTGGATGTGTCCGGTGTGGATATACCCGATGATGATATCGAAAAGAATGTTCGAAACGAGTCACTGGTGCGCAGCGAGGATTATCACGACTATTACAACAGCGTTCTCTATGTGAGCCCCGAGGAGGCGAAGGCTCTGTGGTCGCAACTAAAGAATACACCCGAGAATCTAATGCTCTCCTCGTCGCATCGTCGTGCCATGACCGTCGAACTGAACTTTGATTTTCCCTTTTACGGTCACAAAGTGCGGAATATTACAGTGGCCACTGGTGGTTTTCTTTATACCGGCGAATATGTACACTCCTGGCTGGCGGCCACCCAATATATAGCCCCACTAATGGCCAACTTTGATACGAGCATGTCCAACGATTCGTTTGTTCGAGTGCAGGATAATGGTAAGTCTGGTTTAAAAAGCAAAAAGGAGTCTTAATAACATAACTTTCCTTTCCTAGGCACCGCCTTTACCGCCGTCTGGGAGAATGTTACGCTGCAGGATAAGCCCGAATTTGGCAAGTTTACATTTAGCGTGACGCTACACCAGAGCGGTGACATTGTCTTTGGCTACTTCCGAGTGCCCACAGTGATTAATTCCATTCAGGATCATCAGCATCCGGTCAAGGTGGGACTCTCCGATGCCTATATAATTGACAAGCACTTGTATTGTGAGTAATTTGTAATTAGTTTCTAAACTAAATCGATATCTGGATAACACGACCTTCTTTTTAGTTGCCCGCCGAAAGACCATTTACGAGTACCACCGCGTTTCCGTCCAGCATCAAGAGATCACCAATAACACCATCATCAAGCTGACTGCCCAGCCCACCTGTCTGGGCTACAATGACTGCCAATCGTGTCTCACCCACAACACAACATTTACAGTGAGTGGGGGATGGCTTCTTCGTATCATCTGCTCTTTAAATAACATTAATCTTATAATTGCAGTGCCTCTGGTGCCCGGCGCTGAGTCGCTGTTCCACGGGCACGGATCGCAAGAAGCACGAATGGATGACAAAGGGTAACCTCCATCCTCTAACCAATTTTCACTGATCCTTCTAACTCAACCTAATTGCAGGCTGCGAAGCTGCTGCCCTACAAAACGCTACACACTGTCCAGCTCTCGGGGAGAAGGGCAATAATGCGGCCCAGGAAAAGAATGGCGCCGCTGCTGGTTCCAACACAAATGGAGCTGGCAATGCCACAAATCCTTCAACAGCGGCTACTGGCAGTCCGGCGGCCACGGAGCCCACAGTGATTAGCACGAGGGCACCGACAGCAACGGCGGGCCAGTCAAAGCCCGAGGATGCTGCCGCTGCCGCTGCTGCCGGAGGTCATTTGGATGTCAAGGTTGGCGGCAATGCTGAATTATCGCAGGCGGGAGCGGATAATAAGAGCGTAGGCGTGGCCTTTGGCTTCATGGTGCCCATCTGTCTGGTGTTTGCCGTGACGCTGTGGCTCTTCTATGCGTACCGAAATCCGCACACGAAGAGCGGTCAGCTGCTCATTCAGGTGAGTTGTTTTAAAGTCAAAAGTTCTCCTAAATGGGGGAGGATAACTATAGTTATACTGTGTGTTTTCTTTCACTTTACATGCAGTCCAAGCATTTGCATCAGGTTTGTGGCCTCTTTTACTCGGTGATCTTTAAGAGGATTGCAGTTTTTACTAGATTTTTATTAGTATTTTTCGAGTTTTGTAAAAGAAAAGCTAGTTAAATTTGTAATTTTTTGTGTAGAAATCGAAGTTTGTAGTGTTTTGTTTATTGTTTATATATTATGTATTAAAATTAAGCTTTTTGCTGGTCTCGTTTTTGTTAATATCTTGCTTTTCCTACCCCCAACAGTTCCGTCCCAGCCAGTGGTCTTGGCGACGTGGCGAGGCACGCTACACGGCGGCCACGATACACATGTAGGCGGAGATGTTAGCCGAAGATGTCGAGGGGTAGACAGATCGCGGGAACAAGAATTTTTTTGCTGAAATCAGCAATACTAACGACGGATAACCAGCAACAGCAGCAGCAGCAACAAGAAGAACCAACCAACCAATGTTAACCAATTAAAAGAAACCCCTGGATATAGAGCAGCAGAGCGTCAGCGTCATCGGCAAAGCAATGTGGAAATGGAGCAAAAGGAGCGGAAAGGAACAGGAACAGGAAGAGGAACAGGAAGAAGAACAGGAACAGGAACAGGAAGAGGAACAGGAACAGCAGAAGCAAATTATAATTGATCTTCCCCCAAGAAAGCCAACCCAGCGGGGGCACTGTGTCGAGTGCCTTCGTTTCATCCTATTAAAGCAACATATATTCAAGAAGGATATACATATATATATATACTTCCTGCACTGTGATCCATGTGTTCCAAGTACCACAACATATCCTCAGATCCCACACACACACACACAGAGATCCACAAAGAGTCCTCCGAAAACCCCAACTGCTCAAAAAAAGACGACTGGCAACAGCATGAAGTGATCTTTTAAATGTATCTTTTTAACGTTTTTTTTACCTAAACTAACCCGAGGAAAACCCTCCCCCCCCAAGTCCCTAATCCAAGCAAGAAAATCCGAGGAAACCGAAGAAGAAGTTGCCCCCTTTGAAGACAATGCTCAGACCAATAGCCGCGCACACACAAGACACTTGGTGACCTATGCAAAGGTTTTTCTTTGGAGTTTAAGCTTTAACCCTAAAAATTCTCAAGTACTTTTTTAGGAAGAGAAAATCCTTAATGAAATCCTGCATAGGCCACCACACACAAAACACAACACTACACACACACACGCTCAATTAAGGACACAGGGCAGAGTGCTTTCAATTGTTTCATAGTTCAATTTTGTTTAGGTTTTTTCTTAATTTTGTAATTATTATTTTACTCCATGTTTTACTCCATATTCCACCCACACTAGACACAAGCTAGAGAGAGATGGAGAAGCAGCAGCAGATGAGAGGGAAAGAGAGGAAATGAGAGTTAGAAGAAGAAGGCTGTATATTTAATGGAATTCGTGTGCGTTTTGCTGCTCTTTCTATCTCTCTCTCTTCGCCCTTCTCTTTACCAATTCTTTGTAATTATACCCTTGCAGGGTATTATAATTTTAGTCAGAAGTTTGCAACGCAGTGAAGGAGACATTTCCGACCCTATAAGATATATATATTCTTCATCAGCATCAACAGCCGAGTCGATCTAGCCATGTCCGTCTGTCCGTCTGTCCGTCTGTCCGTCTGTCCGTCCGTTTCTACGCAAACTAGTCCCTCAGTTTNGAAGCTATCTGAATGAAACTTTGCAAATAGTCTTCTATATGCTCTCATAAAATTTTAGATCTGACCATTTGGTATTATTTTAGAATTTCGGTTTTAATTTTATCAAAATCGGACAACTATATGATATAGCTGCTATAAGACCGATCGGAAAATTTTGAGAAAAAAATCTAACTAAGCCAATTTTCCGCATATTTTCATAAAATTTGAGACATGGCCATTTTGTATTATTCCAGAATTTCGGTTTTAATTTTATCAAAATCGGACCACTATATCATATAGCTGCCATAGGAATATATATATCAGTTTGCCTTTGTTGCTTGCAACAGACAGTACCCGAGAAAGCGATAAAGTCAGAACATTTTTCTTCTTCTTCATCTTCTTCTTCTTCTAATTAATGCAAGGGTATTTAAACTTCGGCACGCCGAAGTTAGCTTCCTTTCTTGTTTTTATTTCGTTTCTTCCTTTTTGTTTTTAAGTGTTGTGCGTAGCTTGGCAGGCAAATTAACGGGACAAAATGTACAGCTGCGAGCGAGCGCAGTTTTTCATACTGTATTATACGCGATTTGTATGCAAGTTTACTGTATGTGTGTATGTATATGCGACATATATATATGTATACTATATATACTATATATACGCAGGACATGTGGAAAATATCCGCGGATATATCCGAGACAAACCTCTTCTCTTTGTTAGTATTTTTTTTCTATTAATTAATATTACAAATGAATAAAAAAAAATGAAAGAAATATATATATATATATACATATATATCTAAATGAGTATAAGAAACTATAACTAAAAAGCGGTGTGCAAAGCTAAACTAAAAACTAAAAACTAAAAAAACATAATTAACTAAGTTCGGGCGTTTGGGGCAAGCAGAGAGAAGACATTAAAAAAAGAGGAGATGAGAATGATGAATGATAAATGGAGAAAATAATAAACATGATTATTAAGTGGTACCAATAAAAAAACACAAAAATTAAAAAAAATCAAACAGATTAAACTCGACCGAAAATGAGAAAAAAGAGAAACATTTATAAAAATAAAACTCTCCAGCATGCATGCAAGCGACAACAACTAAGGAAATTGTATAACAATGTATTTTGATAAAGAAATTAAACTTGTATTTTAAGCTCTCCTTATGTATACATGATAATTTAAATAAAACAAGAGAAAAAAAACATACTCAAAAAAAGGGTGCAGTTTTTGGAATATGGAGATATGAGGCACTTGCCTGATCACAAATTACTCTCTCAAAATTTATATATTAACTTAAATTTGAAGTTTATTGTATATTAAATAAACGAAAACCTATTAGTTTACATCTTAAAATTCCCGTCCGTTTGTCCGTCCGTCCGTCTTTCTGTTTTGAAGCTTTCTAAATTAAGCTTTGCAGATAGCCTTCTTTTTATTCCCAGTGGTATATACTGGCCCAGATCAGAAGACTATATTTTATATCTAAAATAGACATGTCCGTCTGTCCGTCCCTCTGTCCGTCCGTCTGTTCGTCCTGCTGTCCGTCTGTATGTCCGTCCGTTTCTACGCAAACTAGTCCCTCAGTTTTGAAGCTATCTGAATGAAGCTTTGCAGATAGTCTTCTATATGCTCTCACTACTATATAAGTCGGAACGGGTCGGATTAGACAGCTATATCATATAGCTGCCATAGGAATGATCGGTAAATTTTAATGAAAAAAATCATAACTTGGCCAATTTTTAACATATTTCTATAAAACTTTAGATATAACCATTTTGTAATATTGTAGAATTTCGGTTTAAATTTTATTAAAATCGGACCACTATATCATATATCTGCAAGCTGCAAGGTTACATAAACTTCGCCGTAAGGAAGTTAGTTTTCCAACTTGTTTAATTTTAACAAATCAAAATCGTAAATAAAAAATGTGATAAAAACAGAATAAAATAAAATGTTCCTTGTTAAAATTAAACAATATAGGAAATAAAATAAACTTATTATTGTATTCTGCTTTTATCAAATTTTTAACTTAAAATTTTTTCTTGTTATCCCCCCAAAAGAAAAGTTTTAGTTACATTTTTTACAATTTTATTTAATTGTTGGACTATTTCGTTTGGTCATTAATTGCATTAAATGGGTTTAGCTTTTGGGTAATGGATGCCACTCCAGTCTCGTTGTCGTGGCTCAACTACGCGATTTCCGGTTCCTGTCACAAGTCCTGGCCGAGTTCTTGCAAACGAGAACTTTGTCAAAGATTTGTGCAGGAATTGACGACAAAGACGAGATGTTTTAAGTTAAGAGTTAATGTTGCTAATTCGTATTTTATCATTTAGACATTTACAGGTTCTCTATGTGGGTGGAGCGTGGACTCCGCTCCATGGGCGGGGGGAGGGTGTGGCGTCATGATTAGTTAACAAACGCTTCTTCTGGTGGGCAGGCAGGCGGAGCAGAGAGGCAGCAACTCCTCACAGCTCACAGCTTCTGCTGGGCCAGCTCCTCGATGGTACGGGCATTGGTGAGGGTCACCCAGAGCGGTGCCTGAATGCTGGCCAGCGAGTAGCTCTCGGCGGCGTCCAGTGAGTGGGATTTGCGCATGGCCGGAGATTCGCCGGCGCCACCGCTGCCGCTGCCACTGCTGCTGCTGGCTCCTCGGTCGAGAGCTCTCCTTCGATCCCGTTTGGATTCCCGCTTGGTAAAGGCGGCAGCTGCCTCGTTTTCTCCTTTGCTGCTGCTGCTGCTGCTGGCGGCCCTTAGCTCTTGGAGGCGACTCCTTCGCTTGGCCAGAGCTGTGGGATCGTCTCTCACGCTCGCTGCCTTTCGCAGCTGCGGTGGCTGCAACAGCTGTGGGGACTTGGCCAGCGGTGGTACCTTTACCCTCACCTTTATTTGCTCCTGTTCTTGCTGCTCCTTTACTTGGGTTTCCGGAGGAGAAGCTGCCTGCTCCAACTGCTCCTGCTGCTGCTGCTGCTGCTGCTGTTTGGCTAAATGTTAGCTCGATGAGAAGGACATCTTGTAGGAGGCGGTGTCCATGGGCGATTCGGGATTTAGGATCTCTGTCTGCGTCTGCTCTATATCGCTGCAGCGCTCCTCCAGCACCGTGTCCAGCTCCAGCGAGGTGAAGCCCTGGCTTAGGCTTCGTTCAGGACGTAGACTGATAGCTCGCGACGATCGGTAATCTGCAGAAGGATATTTTTTTTTTTGGGTAATTGAAGGAGAGAAGAGAGAGAAGAGAGTCTATTAATCTACGTTTTAATAATCTTTCAAATGAGTTTGATATTGAGAGTGGTGAAGGTGACAAAAATTGAAAACGTGCTTGAGGTGAGCGAGCCGTAAACGAAAAGGATGTGAAAGGATGCAGGGATAGCATAGGAAAAGAATCCATTTTTAATGGTTTTAAAGGCCAGCAGAGAATCCCTTAGGATTTTCCTCAGAAGCCAGCAAGGAAAGTTCAAGCTCAAAGGAGCTCAAAGTGTATCCTTTGATTAACTCATCCTCATCCTCAATCCTTTAGCAATTCCCGTTGCAAGCGGAATTCAACTTGAAGGGAAATGGTTTAGCAGCAAGAAGGACTTCTGCGGTGATGCGTAATTGTTTTGCGAAAATGTATGCAAACAGGACGAACGAGGGGGCCAAGTGGGGAGTGGGGGCTAGGGGAAGAGGTCTTTCCACAGGAAATTCGTGTTGTTTTGGGACCAAGAAGTGACGCAACCGAGAAACAAGTGTAGTTTGTGGCTGCCGGGTTTTTGTTTCTGCGGCTGTGGTGGTTACGGCAAAACGTTTTTGACGACGGGCTGGAAAAGCCAATTTAAAACAAGTGAAATTTGTGACAGTATCCTTTTTATTTTCGGGGGTTTTATACTGAAACTGGGGTCTAGGGAGAGAAATTGAAACGTATAGTTAGATAATCTTCCAACTATTACGTTTTCCGCTTTATGTGGAGGCTAATAATGTCAACAAAAAACATTAAAATGTCTTAAGATGCGTAACGCCTTACGAAGCTTTGAACCAAAACTCTCAAACATTCTAGAACTCTCTTCCAGGACCTAGTTTTTATATTTTAATAATTTAAATTCAGTTAGCGAAGCAAAGTTTAAGAATAAGTTGTGCTTATATTAAATATATTTATTAAAATACTTAAATTATATTTGAATAATAATACAATTATTTAAATAATAAAATAATATTTAAATTATAAGCAAAACTTATTTTTAACTTGACTTAATTTAAATTCAGTTAGCAAAACAAAGTTTAAGAATAAGTTTTGCTTATTAAAATAATAATATACTTATTTAAAAAAATTGTTATTATAATATAATATAATATAATATAAAATTATATTTTTTTTATTATTTAAATAATAATATATTCATTTAAATAATAAACTAATATTTAAATAATTGTTAAAATTATTCTAAACTTTGTTTTTAAATATTTAAATAAGCAAAACTTATTCTTAACCCTTTTTTTTTTAAATATAAATAAGCTTAACTTATTCTTAACTTTGTTTTTACATATTTAAATATCAAAACTTATTCATAACTTTGTTTTTAAATATATAAATAAGCTAAACTAATTCTAAAATTTGTTTTTTTTATTCCTAACTCTGTTTTTAAATATTTAAATAAGCTTAACTTATTCTTACCATTCTTTTGAATATTAAAATAAGCAAAACTTCATCCTAACTTTCGCTAGTTGCATCCAAAATATATGGGCGTTACGCATTTTATTATAAGGTAAAAAAAAGTATTATCTGTGCAGGTGAGAAGATGCATATATTTATTTTCTTTACCTCAACCCTTTGTCACCTTTTCCAAAAACGAAAAAAACTGTTACATTTTGGCCAAAATGTAGTCTTGGTAAAAGAAACGAGGTCTCAGAGGAAGCCTAGTTGCAGGGGGGCGGGGGGAGCTGCAGGAGGTTAGGACCCAGACCTGGCTTGTTGCAATGCCAAGCAGACGAACTGCCCTACCCCCGCCCCTCCAAGTTTTTTTTACGCCCCCCTCCTGGCTGCCTTTTTGCATTCGTTTTTGTGAAATGCAAACGAGGGCAGCGAGCGCCCAAAGGTATGCAATGCAAATCCGAATGCAGGCACTCCTGCTGCCTCCCACCCACCGTCCCCCTCTCTGCGTTTGACACATGTAAAGCAGCTCACACACGCACGCACGCATGCACTCACACGTACACACACACACACACGTGTGGCTCGCGTCGTGCTCCTTTTTATTGAGTGGCTGGCAACAGTGGCTGTTGCCGTTATTCGGACTCCTGCACTCCCCCCTCCTTTCTTTGCCCGCTCTGCCCCTCTTTACGAGTGAAAGCAGGACAGCCACAATGCAAGATGGCACTGAGAGAAAAAGCTGCTTGTGTTTGTAAATTAAAAAAGAAAATATAAGAAAAAATTATTGGTTTTTTAATTAGGAAAGTGGGTTTAAGAAAGATTTTTTTTATAAAATTATATATAAATATAAATATATATAAATCTATATATAAATATAAATATATATAAAATTGTATATAAATATAAATATATATAAAATTATATAATTATAAAGAAAGCTACGTATCTCTTGAATTACGTATTTCTATATTAAAAAATAATCAAGGTTTATCAGTTTCCATAATATTCTCCTCTTAGTTTTAGATAGATTTTATGAAAGCTAGCATATATAATATATATTTTCTGATTGTAATCAAATTTAAACGTATTTCGTAAATATTTATATTTAAATAAATAAAAATCCTATATTTAAAAAGATGAAAGTTTTTAAAAGCAAAAGCTAATCTATAATTGTATCAGTTAAAAGTATTAACAGCAGTTAAGGTGTTATTTCCGACCCTATTATTTCTGATTAAAAATCCGAATCAATAAAATCCGAATCGATAAAAAAGAAGTACTATTTTTTCTATGTAGTTTTATAATTGGTTTAGCTATTACAATTTTTTAGAATTACACAAAAAATTAAGTTAAAGGTACCAAAAGTCACATATATTTCCCTATTCCCTACTAAAGTTTTAATTAACAAAAAATCTAATTTAAATTTTTTAACATTTCCCGAAAGCTTACATAGTTTAAATTATCAAAAAATGTAATATAAATATTTCAATTTCTATAAACTTAAATTTCAAATGCAGATTTATTAAGCAAATGAAACTGAAACAGAAAAGTTTTCCGAATATAAAATATTAATTTTATGTTCTATAAAATAATATATATATATTGTTAAAAATTGATTTTTAAGCTAAGGGAATCAGACATAAAAATCTTTATAATATAATAAATAGTAATAATTAATAAATACGAAGTAAATATAAATTATATTTTTCCATAAAAAAAATTTACTTTGTTAATAAATAATTTTTTAAGCTTAGCGGAATAAGACATACATAAAATTATAAAAAAAAAAAAAAATAATAAAATATAATAATTAATAAATAATAAATAAATATCTAATAATATAAATATCTTGTATATAATATATAATATATAATATATAATATATAATATATAATATATAATATATAATATATAATATATAATATATAATATATAATTTCTCTCAGTGCTCTGTGCGGCCACTAACTTGCAACGGGCAGATGCTATCCTGCTGGATCTCGGGGGCTCGGCTCGACTTGCGAAGGGATTTGTAATTGATTCTGCAACCGAGTTGGCAACATGGCCATTGACAATGCCAGCCAATTCAGCTCAGGATTTAAGGATGCGGGTAGGGGGGAAGCGGGGAAGGGTAAGGGGAATGGGGACGGGTAAGGGGAAAGTGGAAAGGAAAAGCGGGAAACCATTTCGGATATGCGGGCACTTGAAAAACAATGATTATGATGTTGATGATGCGGCAACGGTGGCGGCCATGGGCTCTTTTGTTATCTTTTTTTGTGTGAAAATTCTGTAAGTTTCTTTTGGGTTTTATTTGTTTTTTTTTTATTTATTTTTTTTGTTTTTTTTTTTTGCTTTTTTCCTTTTTGTTTGTGAATTTAAAATTCCCCTCATGCAGGCAGGTGGAACAATGGCCGACAAGTGAGTTAATGACTACGGCATGGCACACATCAAGAGAGGCAAAGTGAGAGGCGTGGCATGAGGCATGGCATGGCAGGTGGAAGATGATGGCAGCGAGTAATCAATGATTGAAGGGAAAAGAGAACTGAAGAGGTGCAAGGTGCGGTGCGGAGATGGTATTGAAATGGGATGCAGATGATGGATGCACTTGATATATAGTCTCTGGACTCTGTTTTGTGAAATGCGGACCAGTCACTCGATCCGCGCCAGGCTGCAAGGACCAGAGCCAGGATCAAAATCGAAATCGAAATCGAAACCGAAACCAGAAAAAAACAGAGAGAGAGAGAGAGCAGAGAAACGTTCGTACACACAAATTACACAACACGCAAACTCACTAAGCCTATGTATTGGACTAAATCTGACCAGGCTGACGGCATGGTCCTGCATGTCATAGTTGCGCCTCCTGTCCCGCTCCCGGGCCAGCTTGGCCCGGCGGCGCAGGCAGCAGATGACGATCAGGGCCAGGATGGGGAAGCCGAAGATGCAGGATACGATCGGGATGACGATCGATTCGGGTGAAACTGTAAAAGAGAGAGAGAGAGAGCAAGAAATAGAGAGAAAGAAAAAAGATAAAAAGAGTTTATTTGATTATTTATTATAATTGATTAGTACTTAATAATTACTTATGATTTATTAATAAATATAAATTATATTTATTTATAATTTGTATATAGAATGCTGTCTTAAAACTGGTCAAATCTTAAGCTATAGAGCAGAGAGTCCTTGGGTTCAGTTCTAGGATAATTTCACTGCCTAGCCTTTGCCTTAATTATAATTTGTAATTTTTTTAATCAAATTCTGACTTTTTTTTAGAGTAAAGTACCTAGTTTTCTAGTCTTTAAGTATTGCTTTAAATATAATATAAATGTAATTTTTATTTAACGAAATTGTTACTTTTTCACAGTAAAGTAGCTAGTTTTTTAGTCTTTAAATATTGCTTTAAATATTATAGAAATCAAATGTGAAAAATATATATAAATATAATATATTGTCAATTGATTTAAAAAGATATACTTATTATATTGTAATTGATTTTACAATATTTATTACAATATATATAATAATTATTTTTATTTTTTATTTTTATTTATATATGAAACCTTTCATATTTATGTGTAATATTATTTATAAAAAATATAAATAAATATAATATAAAGATTTAATAAATATTTTGAATATATAAATACAACCTATCATATTTATGTATAATATTATTTATAAATAATAAAAATAAATATAATATAAAAAAATATAATATAATTAATTAATAATTATTTTCTATATAATTTTATTATTAATTTAATTCAATAATTATTTTTATCATTTATTTTTATTTATATATAAAACCTTCCATATTTATGTGTTATATTATTAATAAATAAATAAAAATATTTATAAATAATATTACTTTTATTTATAAATAATATTATTAAATATAATATACAGATTTGTATATATAAATAGAACCTAACATATTTATGTATTATATTATTTGTAAATTAAATAAATAAATATAATATAAATAATTAATAAATATTTTGTTTATATATAGAATTTATTTATACATTATATATATTATTTATTTATTATATTTATTATAATTATTATAATTATTATAATTATTATATTTATTATATTTATTATATTTATTATATTTATTATATTTATTATATTTATTATATTTATTATATTTGTTATATTTATTTTATTTATTATATTTATTATATTTATTATATTTATTATATTTATTATATTTATTATATTTATTATATTTATTTTATTTATTATATTTATTATATTTATTTATATTTGAATTTAATATTTTTTCTAAATAATCTTTTTCAAAATCTACTTTACATCTTTTGTTAGACCTTCCTTTGCCTTCTATCTTCACTTCATATTTTACAAGACCAAAAGCAAACCCCCTTCAACTTATTTAATTACCACAATTACCCTGGAAAAGTACACCCCAGAACCCAGTCTTTATCTTTGAACAATTTGTTTGCAAGAGAGGTTAAAGGGCAAGAGCTTATCTCTGACATATATCTACATTAAGTCAGCTTGTAGACGACGACGACGACGACCTTTGGCGAGGAGAAGCACACCTTTATCCTTATCTAAACCAACCCATCGCGAATGCTTTAAGCCAAATTTATGAACCTTTTTCTACCTCCCCTTGACTGCTGCCCCTCCCCCCTCTTGAAATGACCTTGCCAAATGTTGCATGAATGTTAATCGCTCTCGAAGCGGCTCTCTGTCCACAGCCCCCGAGGGGGAAACGCAACGAAACTGCGAACATATTTGCCTAATTGCTGCGGTCAGCCGCAGAAATGCCATCATCAGTTTGTTTGGGGGCCAAGATTATTTATTTATATGTTTATTTTATCACAATAATGGTCAGAGGGGAGGGGAGGGAGGAGGGGAGAGAAGGAGGAAGGATGAGAAAGAAGGAGGGAGGATAGAAATTCTAGTGGAAGGCTCCTTATAGCTCATAATTCCGGAGCTCATCTCCGGTTCATTTGCATGGCCTCAAAATCGGCCGAAAAGTAGGCAACACTTTTCTACACACAGGCAGGAGGAGGCAGGAGGAGGCAGGAGGAGGCGGGATGAGGCAGGAGGCGGCAGGAGGAGACAAGAGGCGACAGGATTTGGGACAAAGAAGGGGTGTCCTTCATGATAAGGATGACGCGGCGACGCAAAAGAGCACAGAGATGAGCCTGGGCAGAGGCCAAAGGCTATAAGGCGGAGGTTCATAGGCCAAACGGCTTTTTGGGGGCGCATTCCTTTCGCGCCATTTGCATTTCCCTTCGTTCACGATTCGTTTGGCTTTTTAATTTTGGCTTTCAGTCATGAAGTGTGTCCTTCCGCTGGTCCTCCTCCTGCTCCTTGATCCCTATTTTTCACAGTCAGGCCTTAACTTAAAGAGCTTTAAAATTTCACTTACTAACTACATCCAAAAGTTTCCACAACAAATGATTGATTTTTTTTGCAATTTCTACTTTTCTAAAGGATTTTTGTATTGTTTACCAAAAAAAAAACCCTCTTTTACCCTCTTGTACTGAGATCCCTTAAGGATTTAAGCCAGAAGCAGGCAGTAAACTTGGTTTGGTTTCAATTTGTCAACGTTTTGCATTTCAGGCCAGGCAGGATCTTCCACTTTTGAGATTCCTTTGCCAGCAACGACCTTATTTAACATCCTTCACTCTCCACAGCCATTAAGGCACACCACTGGCAGTTGCCACCATCCATTCTCCTCCTCCTTTTCCTCCTCCTCCTCCTCATCGTCCTTGCCAAGCGAATGCCCTAATCTAAGCCACAAAAATCCATGGCCCAAAATGTTGTTTGTCGCCCAAAAAGTAGCAAGAAGGAAACGACGGAATCACAAACAGAGAGAGAGAGAGAGAGATCCAGGAGGCAGACACGCAGCCGAAGTGGACATACTCTTAAAAAGGACTCTCCACAGGGAATCGCAAATGAAGTGTAATTGAAGGGTTTGCATTTGAAATTGAGGCCGCAAATCGAAAGACTTTTGAATTAATTAAACACAAATTGGGCGAGCTGAAGTCAAATTAGTAAACTGATTCGATTTCGAGTTTAAATAAGTTAAGTTTAAGACTTTAAATGTGATAATTTTCCCGATGCTTTCGTTACTTGAATGAGTTCTTGTGATTATCCTGCTTTAACCTGCTCCTTTTTGACTCTGGATCCTGTAGCACTTGACGTTGGCCTGACATTATTCGATTAAATCCAAGTTCGATCTGGGGTTGGAGCAGTCACCAAATATTTTCTTCGGCTTTATCAGAGCCTCAAGCTGGGTTTACTTAACTTTTTCTTTATTATTTTTTTTTGTTGCCAGAGCAGCTGGAGAAGCAGCTGTGGCAGCAACAAGGACCTCCAAACCCTTGAGAGGCGGCGCCACTGAATCCAATTAACGCCTTCAAAGTGACAGTTCAAATTTACACAAATTGATGGGACAAGGAGGAGGCAGGGAGTCCCTGTAGTCGGTCCAGAGTCCGGAGTTCGCGCTGGGCATTAGTTTGGGGGAGGAGGAGGAAAAGGAGGAGGAAAAGCAGGAGGTGGAGGAGGAGGAGGAGGGACAGGAGGAGCAGGAGGAGGAGGAGCAGGAAGAGGAGGAACAGCAGGAGAAGCAGCAAGACCAGGCAGCATCTGGAGGAACCTTTCCCCCGTCGCCATTCAAGCTGACTCATCAGGCATCGTTTGATGCTTGGAAATATTCAATAAATACAATAAAAATAATGCCCCCTCGCCGCTCCCCCCGCCCATCTCCGTTGCCTTTGAATGGGAATTGAATGTTTGCATATTTGACGTCGACAGCGGAATGCGCTACAAAGGCATCGCAGCAGCAGCAACATCAGGCGGAAGGAGGAGGAGGGGGAGGGGTGGGGCAACAACAGCCCACAAATGCCCATCGTCAGAAGAGGCAATATATATATAGTATATACGATTGCGTTCAGTTCCGCTCAATATATGTACATATAATTTACATATATGTCAGTTTGTACACGGAACAAAAAGTGTGGATTACATTTTTAATAATTTTCAATTGGGTTTATATTTTAAAAAGTTCTTAGCTAAATTTAATTAAGTTAGAAAATTATCAGAGCTTAATTTCATATTTAAAAAAAATAAATCTTAGTAGGATACATATATCATTTCGATATGATGTATAAAAAATGATATTTAACATATTTTCACAAGCTATAAGTTTGATTTCTGGATAAATCATATTAAATATGAGCATATTTAAGCATATTTAATAGATATTTTATGAGTTATTAACTTTAGGCATTTTTAATAGATATTTTATATATTTTATACATATATTTTATATATTTTATATATTTTATATATTTTATATATTTTATATATTTTATATATTTTATATATTTTATATATTTTGTATATTTTATATATTTTATGTATTTTTTATATTTTATAAATTTTATATATTTCATATATTTTATATATTTTATATATTTATTAGATTTATATATATATATCTATTTGATAGAAAGGTTTTATAAAGTATTAGCTTGAATTAAATAGTTTTAAAAATATTCAATTCAAATGATATTAATGGGTTATCAGCTTAATTAAATATGTTTATAGATTGATTTTATAGTTAACCATTAAGTACTAAGTATATATAAAAAAAAACAGCATCGGCTAAAAGTTATTATTTGTATTAATTAATTTCTGCTACCAAAAATGGATAATTCAAAAATTTACCACAAATTAATAATGAAAATATAAAATAATTTAAATATATTAATATTTAGTACAAATTGAAATTTTCTGTTTTAATAAAAAGCAAATAAAAATAACAGTGAAAACCAGTAGTACACAAATATTAAATATTAAATATTAAAGTTAGAAAATAGATAAATAAACTACGAAAGAAAGCAAGTTTTCAGGAACTTTTGATAATCTGTAAATATTTTGAGATTGAAGTTTTTAAACAAGAAATTTCGATAATATCCAAAAATTTAAGTTGAAAATTTCATGAAGAAAAATCGATATTTCACCATAGTTTCCTGTTAAGGATTATCGATAAAAGAAGAAAATTCGATAATATACAAAAGATTCAAGTTTAAAAATGTAGTAAAGAAAAAAATCGATATTTCATAATAGTTTTTTGCTAAGAATCATCGATAAAAGGCATTTGAAAATTTATTCTAATAGTGATTATGATATTGTAAAAGCTATTAAAGAAGAGTTAAAGTTATTAAGTTAAAGTTATTAAATTAAAGTTATTAAATTAGACTAAAAATTCTTTATTAGTTTCGAGTTTGAAATTTAAGTACTTGCCCTATTTCGATAACACTCTTTTGACACCCTATTCCAGCAACCGATGTCGATATCAATCAAAGATCGATAACCAACATTTACGTTTTCTCGGGAATACTTGACTTTTCTTGCCGTGTTCGCGACTGGCCTTTAGGCATATTCCTACTATACACCCCTCCGCTCTTGCTGGCATTTTGTAGCCCAAAGTGACTTCTCTACAGTTCGAAATATTCCCCATCAAAGTCAGCTTCTGGGCTTGATTGCGGTCCAACTGGAGGCGACTTAAGGATGACAGGACGGGCGTGGGCATGGACTGATGGACTTTGAAGTCCTTGCCTGGGATGCCTTCAAGTTCCAGGAACAACCGCAGGCAGGCATTTTGCAGTCTCAGAGAAAGAGAATAGTTTGGAGCCTCAAAGTTTTTAGTTTCTGTTTAGCTTCTGGGCTTTTCAATCCGAAATAAAGTTCTCAATTATAGATATATATATCTTAGATCAAAGTCGAAGGGTGTCCTCTATGGTTGACAAAGATCAAACTTGGATCTTATTTACAGGGTATTCTTTTAACAAGTCCTGGAATATATATTTGTATCTTCTAGAGGAAACTTATCCCTCATTGTCCAGTGAATACTCCCCTTATTCAGGTCACAAAAACTGGCGGCACATCGACTGTTCCGCTAAGTAGAATGCATTGTTAACTTATCAATGGAGCTGAAGGACATCGCATTCCTGTTACACCATTTTATCGGATGAATTTACGCACTTTTTGTTCGTCAGAAGGGGGAGCGGAGGAGGAGCACTCTGTAATGGCCAAGTTTTTTTTTGTATTCTCTTTCCCTTGTTGTATATATATATTTTTTTTTGACATCCCTGCCGAAAAGTTCTCTGTGTTCTCTCTGAGGAGAAGGAGGAAGAGGAGCAGGAGCAGGCGCTGGGCCACGCCCACAGGCCATTCAGGGCGCTGACATTGATGTCGATGATGCCGGGAGGTATGTTCAAGCGATTGGAGTGGAAGCTGCCAGGATTCGTTCTCAGTTGTGACTCTGGGACTCTTCAGGCTCGGCAGGATGAGCCGACAATGTTGTCATCAAGTTTTTTTTGAAGCAGGAGAAGGAAGGTTGCAAGGAGGAGAAGGAAGAAGGTTGCCAGGAGGAGGAAGAAGGAGGTTAAAAGGAGGCAGAAGGTTGCCAGGAGGAGTAGGCAGAAGGTTACAAGGAGTAAGAGCCGAAGTACGTCTACACGGGTATCCTTAATAAAGACGACACTCCCGCAGCCTTTTAAGGCTCTAATTTGTAAGAGGCTTGGGGCGCCAGCTGTGGGGGCGGGATGGGGACTTGCCCCAACTCGATTCCTGCCGATTCCGTAAACTGACAGGCGGCAACACTTGCCTCGAACAATCAACAGCTACAGTCGAGTGCGACTCTTTGCAATTACTGCGACTTAGACTTGTCTAATTGCTGAGCAGGAGAGGGACGAGGACGATGAGAAGGAGAACGTTTTGCCGGAGCAACTTTCCGGATTGGCCTAAAGCCTGAAGCCAAACTGGAGCAAGAAAGGTGGGGCAGGGATCCCCGCCAAAGTTTGCCCGGCAAACTATAAAAAATAAGTTGACGCGGCAGCTGGAACTGCGGATAATGAGGACTCGCGCGAGGGGTGTCGTCAGCTCATGCAAATTAATGCCGGCAACGAGGCAAACTAATTGGGAGTTGGAAATGGGAGTTGGAGATGGGAAAGGATATCCCAGAGATCCAAAGATCCCGGCCTGGCATGCGACCCCCGACTGACTGCACTGATTTGATTATTGACAGTCCAGATTCAAATTGAAGTTGGAGTTTTATTTGATTCCTAATTAACTTCCTCTTTTTGTCACAAGATAATGAATCAGCTTAGAGTTTAAAAAAGGGTTGATTTAACCCTCTTTTCCTTCAATTATTATTTATTTTTTATTTAAATTTTTTATAAAATTACCCTTAACTGTCTGCATTTCCCCTTTTAGCCGCATAAATTTTAGTTGAATTAAGCCATTAAGCTTGTCAAATGAACATTCGCGGCCATTCAATGAATTTTTAATGCTCAATTTAATTGATAAATTTTTTTGATAAATTGTGAATTTATTACAGAAAGTGAATGGGGTTTTGTTTTTTTATAAATAAATTAATTAAAGAGCAGATCGATTATTTAAACTTTGTATATACAACAATTGAGGGACATTGAAAGGGTTTGTTTAGCACCATTCTAGGCTTTTTAAAATGTTTAATAATTTTTACTAGCTGCAATTTTGAATCCTTGGAAAAACTATATAATAAAGTTTAATGTTTATCCTAACTTAATCATTAATTTAAATAGATTTTTAAGGCAAAGATAGGGCAAATCAAAATATCAGTTAAAACAATTAATAAACAAATATTAAATTTTGAAAATAAAAATTAAAGAAATAAGAAGATAAATATGAAATAAAGCAAGTTTTCAGGAACTTTCAATAATCTGTACTTTTTTGAGTTTAAAGTTATTAAAACAGAATTTTTGATAATATACAAAAGATTCAAGTTGAAAAATTGAGTAAAGAAAAATCGATAATTCATAATAGTTTCTGGCTAAGAATTATCAATAAAAGGAGTTTGAAAATCTATATCAAAGGAGCCTAGTGGTCGCCGTGCACAAACCTCTTTTAAATATTATTATTATTATTAGGGGAAAGATAAAGAAAAAAACCCTAAGAAATCTATTAAATTAAAAATTAAATTAATTAAATTTGATCAACCGAATTATATACATTTTGTGTATGTAAAAGTTTAATGTGTGTCCTAATTAAGGCATTAAATTAAATAGATTTATGTTTATTGTTTGTCCTAATTTAGGCCTTAAATTAAATCGATTTTTAAGGGAAAAATAAAGAAGAAGATTTATTAAATTTAAATACATATTTGAATTATATAAATTTTGTGTATGATAAAGTTTAATGTGTGTCCTAACTTAGGCATTAATTTAAATAGATTTTGAAGGGAAAGATAGGTCACTAATCTCTTTCAAATATTATTATTTTTAAGGGAAAGATAACAAAGAAAACCCCTTAAGAAATCTATTAAATTTAAATACATATTTTATCTTTCGAATTATATACATTTTGTGTATGATTTTTACTGATAATTTATATATATTTAAAGCAATATTGAGATATATATTTGATGTTATAGGACATATCCTATCACTATCCTTATTCCTTAATACACTCCCAAAAAAAAAGTATCTCAATCTCCAACTTCTACTCACCCGTTGGATAAACAACAATGGTCGTTGGGCGATTCTTGCCACCGGTGGCCGCTATAAAGGTGGCCACCGTTTGGGCCTGAAAGGTGGCCGCCATGCTGCTGGTGGCCGCCGGCAGCGTTGGCAGCGTGGTGACGGCGCTGCTTAGCACAGAGCTGGCCGCCGTGGTCGAGGATTCGATGAAACCGCTAAGATTGCCAGCGGGCATGGCCCCAAAGGCGCTGTACACGACGTCCGTGCTGTGGGCACTGCCACCACTGGCGGTGGCGTTGCCCAAAAGTGTTGAAGTTGTTGTTGGCAGACTTGGCGGCAGGCCGCCGCCGCCGCCGACGCCATCCGTTGTGGTTGTTGTCAACGTTGTTGTCATGGTTGTGGCGGTGGTGGGACCACGGGTCGTATGATCAATGCGCTGGCCATGTGCCACGTCCGCGGCGTCAAGGGCCTGAAGCAAGAGGGCGGGCAGGGGTGGCAGGGACAGGGAGATGGGCACGTGCTGGGCAAGGGCGCGGGTGGTGGCCTGCAGCAGTTTGGTGGTTAGATTACCGCCGCCAGGAGCTAAGTTGGAGTCCTGCTGGTGGTGCTCCTGCTGCTGCTGGTCATGCTCCTGCTGCTGCTCCTGCTCCTGATCCTGCTGCTCACTCCCTGCGGATTGGATGTTAACGTTGCTGGCTGCTGCTCCTGTGTCTCCTTTTGCGGTCATATTGTTTAATAATTTTGCAGCATAATCGTAAATTCCAATGAGCATTTGCTAGTCCCTCCACTGGTGCGTGCGTGCGTGTCCTGTGCCTCCTCCCGGACTCCACTCGGCTGTCTGCAAGTGAAAAGTGTTTGCTAAATGTTGTGTCCTGAGAGCCGAGCTGCCTGTCTGTCTGCTAATTGCTTTAATGAATCACTTTGCCGGGCGCCGAGTGTGTGTGTGTGAAAGTGTGACCAACCCACAATTGATGGCCAAGCGTGACCCTAATGAAGCCTTCGCGCCTGCTGCTATACCATTGGGGATTCCCCCTCCCAGTATTTTATTGTGCGAAAAATCTCTGGTAGACTTGACATCTGGAAATTTTATGCAGAATTTCCTTGAATTAAATTTTAAAAATAACTTTAAGCAAACAGAATGTAAATAAAATAAAAAAAATTTAGAGAAAACATAAATCTAAATACTTGAACTGCTTTCCAAGGTACCCATTTCCCTAATTACCAAAACTGGGTAACTTTTTTAATTAAATGCACATCTCTCTTTCTTTCTCTCTCCCTTTCACTTTGATTTATTTGACGCCACTTTTTCCCTTTAGTAAGTTGTTTTTTTTTTGGAAGTAATGTATAGCCTTTGGAGAAAGTTGGCAACGCTAATTGTTATCAGTCTCCGGAGAGAGATGAAAGTCCTTAGGAGTCCTAAGAGTTTAAAATTGGGAGAGAGGAAAATTAGGAAAAGGAGGAGAAGGAGGAGTAGTAGAAGGAGGAGGAGTAGGAGAAGGAGGAGTAGTAGAAGGAGGAGGAGGAGTAGGAGAAAGAGAAGTAGAATAAGGTTTTTGAGTGCCTAAAAAACATGTCCTTTTTAGGGCCTCAAAATGATGTAAGCTCTAATGCTGCCACCTCCTCTCCCTCTCTCTCGAAAACCCCTAAGCTGGACCCAGCTCTTGACCTCGTCAACCCAAAATCCAGTCCCCCCGCTCCACACCCACTCCCCCTTTCAATATCCATCACAAATCCCCACACTTGTTGGCGCAAACACTGAACCGGGTGGTGGCCAGCTCTAACACTCAAACCCCCCCGGCCATGGGGCCATCAAGTGAGCAATCCAGAGAAGCTACCAGGCTCCAATGGCACTTGAAACCGAAGCTCCCGGAGATAGCACAGCGATTGGGGGAAGGGGCAAACGGATGCGGCTGCGGATGTGGAATGGGGATGGGAATGGGGATGGGACAGAGGCTGGTACTGGGGCTAGGACTCGGGCTGTGACTGAAGCTGGAACTAAAGCTGAGGCTGGGACTGGGACTGAGGACACTTTGGCGACAACAGGCCATAAAAATATGTTAACTATTGCATGGAGGGATGTCGTGGACTAGCTTCATTACGGCAAATCGAATTGAATCGAAGTGAAGTGCCATTTTACGTCCATTTCTACATCCTCATCCTCATCCAGAGCCACATCCTCATCCCCATCCAGAGCCTCATGCCAACTATCCTAGCTGTGCGGCCACCAGGGAGCACAATTAAATGTGCCAGCACGATTCCGTGCTTGGTGCAGAGGGAAAAACTGGGCACTGGGTAATGTGTGGCAAAAGAGGGAAAGGAAACAAAATTATTTCTCAAAATCTATTAAAATAAATGTTTTGTTTTTCTTATATATTTAAAGTGAAATCTTTACTTTAAACTTGAAAATGTAAACTTGAAAGCTTAAACTTGAAAATGTAAACTTGAAAATTATATACCTAAAATGGAACACATGACTTGATTTGTTAATTTATTTTTACCCTTTATTTGTTGTAAAAAAATTACTGGACTCTAAAAACTATTATTTAATTATTAAAACCTACTGGTAACAAGAAAATATTAACAAAATACAGAAAATTAATTTAAAAAGAAATCAAAATATAAGCTATGCAAATATATTATTACAAAACTCAATTTTGTCATATTTTTACTTGATTTTAAATTGTGTTCAATTCCTTTTGCTATATTACTGGGCCCTAATAAGCTATTATTCAATTTTTAAAAATATTATGGCAACAAGAAAATAGTTTCAAAATATATTTAATTAATTTAGAAACAATTAAAAATATATGCTATGGAAATATATTGTTACAAAAGTAAATTTTTTTTCATATTTTTACTTGATTTTAAATTGTGTTCTATTTCATTTTTATATTATTATATAAATTTAAATGCATCAAGTTATATTTGGTCTTGTTAAATAACTAAAATTGATACCAAATTCACAAAGTTAAATATTACTTAAAGATTTACAAAATATATTAATAAGAAAGTTTTCAAAGATTTATAATTCCTTAATTAAAAGGATGCAATAAAAAGTTACAAGTAAAATATATTATGAAATTTTTGTTTTATTTTTAACAGCTAATATTTTATTATGAAGGATATTTCTTATACTTTTTTAATGGGATTTTGACACTTTTTTTTAACTTTTTAAAAGGAATTTGAAAACGTTCTTAAAGGGATTTTAAAACATTTATAAAGAGATTTTAAAACCTTAGTGAATTAGTGAATTTCCAAATACAAATAGCTTAATTTGTTTCATCGCAATTACTTTCAAATAAATTTAACAATAGTTGTTTGCTTCTGAAATGTTGTAAAAAAGGAACAATTACTAGAATGTTTAAATCCAAAACAAAGTTTAAGATTTTTCCATCATTATAGGTTCTTAATGGAATTAAATGACTTGTTTGTTTTTTTTTTAAATAGATAATTATTATAGTGAATTTCATTATTTAAGTAAAGAAAATAATTTTTCGTAAAATTAACAACTTTAATCAATTTTTATAATTAAGGAGACAATCTGAAAACTTTATATATCAATATAATATATTGTTTTTTTGCCATTCTTATTATTTTCTAAGGGAATCCAAAAACTATATATTTGTTTTATTTCTTATTAAATTATTATTTCGTTTTCTTCATAGCACTAAAGTTTTTGCGTTTCTTCGAGCCAATTAGACTTTCCAAGCAATTTCAAAACTATCTTTTTTCTATCTTTTAGATTAATTTTCCTGCAAATGTAACATATTTTTCCCATAGTTTTGCACAGTGTGCGGATCGTAGACGAAAAACTAAAGCGCGGCGCGTAATGAAAATGGGGCAAGAGCTGGTAATGGGTACTGGTAATGGGTACTGGGAACTGGTTACTGGTTTTGGTTACTGGGTCCTGTCACTGGAAGTTCTGTCTATGTGCAGACAGGAAGCACATCCTTAGGCTGGCCGCACGGACAGTGTCATGTGTCGATGATGCCCATTCAAATGTGAAGCGTCCTTTGGCACTTTTGGTTTTTTTTGTGTGAATAACGGCACAATCAAGAGCGAAAGAGAGAGGGAGACAGAAGGCACACGAAAAGAAAGACAAAAAAAAAATAAAAAATACACCCACAAACACACACACACACTCGGACGAAACCGTTAGAAAAGATCGCGCGCGAGAAACCGTAACATACACTTTACGTCGTTTCTCGTACGTCGCCTTACGTACTCGCGCGTCGAGTTTTCCCTATCAGAAAATTGTTTTTCCTTTTTCCCGCAGCGACGGAGCCGTCGTTGTGACGCCAACATCGATGGCAGCGCGCTTTTATAGGCCGCCAGTCCAATGGGAATTTCCCCAAAGAGCAAATGTGCCTGGAATTTCCCTTTAAAGAGAAAATGTACCTGGAAGTTCAAACGGAATTTGTTATTTATTATTGTGCATGGCGGTGGAAAGCAAACAAGTTTCGGGGTAGGAAAATGCCATTGTTGTTGAGTTTTTTTTTTAGTTTTTCACTGTTTCAGTTTTCCGGGCAAACTGCCTAATGTATTCAGATTGTCCACTGGCAAGCCACAAGCCACCGGAGAGAAGTTCCCCCCGCCCCGCCATGGTTTAGTTTAAAATAAATAGCAGAAAACCAGAGTATTATAACAAGTTTTTATGGCATATAGAAGTATTTTATGTTGAATTGTAAAGAAAGAGGGGGGGAGAGAGCGTCCTGTATAGTTAGCTATGTCCTTTAAATTAACTAATAACTAATAATAACAAATAATAACTAATAACCTTGCAAGGCTTAATAATTATTATATTTTAAGTTAGAAGTTTGAATTGTAGGGAAGGAGTCATTTCCGATCTCTATATGCCATATATATTCATCATCATCAGCCGACTCGATCTGGGTTTTATATTTTTTAATTTTGTCATTAAAGTTGTCAAAAATTTATAAAAAATTCCAAATTATAAATTTAGTTTGCAGGATTTTTAACAGAATAAAAAAATATACATAGAAAAGGTTTTCGAACTGAAATTACTGCTTATCTGACAGGTTTTTTATTAATTACAATTATTTAAATAAATATTTATAGAAATTTTTATATGATATTTAATAGATATTTGTAGAAATTTTTATATCATATTTAATAAATGTTTATAAAATTTTTTTTATATTTTTTTAACATTTAATATGTCTAATAAAATTTCTGTAAATATTTATGTAAATAACTCTAATTTTGTAGGTCTTCTTGAGGGCATAAAATAGCCAAAAAGCAAGGCATTGCTAAAATTCATATATATAAAAATATTAAAATAATTTTGCAATCAATTTTTGAGAAATATTTTTAAATTTAAAATTTTTCCAAATGTATGTTTATTTAATTTAAATATTAAATTTAGTATGCAGCTTTGTTTATTTTATAAACATAACAAAATATATTAATTTTAGAACTATAAAATATTATAAAAATATTTAGAGACTTGAAATCTCTAAAAGAATTCTCAACTAATTAACTCTCAAAGCTTTTCTTACAAATTTAGTTGGTTAATTATTTACTTATTATTATTTATTTAATATTATTTATTTATTATTATTTATTTATTATTATTTTTTATTATTATTTATATATTATTATTTTTTATTATTATTTATTTATTATTATTTTGTATTACTATTTATTTATTATTATTTTTTATTATCATTTATTTATTATTATTTATTCGATATTATTTATTTTTTTATTATTATTTATTTATTTCTTATTATTTATTTCTTTATTATAAACTAAATTGAACCCCTTAAGGTTTTTGCCTTTTTGAATTATTTTCCCATAAACTGAATCTGTCTGTCTGTGGGGTCAAGTTTTGGTCTATTTTCGGCTATTTTCACACTTTTCTCCGGCGGAAGCCCGCGTAATATATTCGCTGGCGATGCGAACCCAATTGCCATAAAAATACGTGCCACTCCGATGGATTTGCCCCTTGTCCGGGTCCGAGTTTGGAAACGAAACAACTAGGAGGGAGGGTGGAGCGGTGTGGAGAAGCAGCTGCTCCTCCTCATCCTCCATCTAAAACAAATACGGGCGAAAAATACCGGAAAAAGCGGCAGACTAAATTCAATTCCATTATGCAGCCGTGTGGCTGCCAGGTGTGACTGATGTGTGTGTGTGTATCTCCTGTATCTGTGTGTCTCTGTATCTCTGTGTCTCTGCATCTCTGTGTCTCTGTCTCTGGCGTGATTAAAACATTGGATTTAATGAGCCCGAAATGCTCACAGCCTGCACACAGGCACTGCAGATACCCTTTGCCACCAGCAAATGGCTTCAGATATCCTTTGTTTGGCCTTTCTTACGCCTCAGAAACTGCAGAAAGGAACAAAGAAGGAATTAACGAAAGGAGAAATTGAGCCTAGGGTCAGATTTAATCTGTTAAATTTTAAACATTATTTGTCAAACTATATTAATGCTTCAATTAATGTATATACCTTATAAAATCAAGGACATAACATGTTAAATAACTACCATATCATCTTGTGTCCGAGTTGGAGATTGTCTCTACCCAAAGGAGACATTTGTGTGCTGCTGCTGCTGCTCTGGCATTTATGACATTTTCTTTTGCATCTCCCATGGCGCTATCTGTGTGGCAACGCTGCGTATGAGTGATGCCAGTGAAGCGCATTCTTGATTTAAATGGTTTTTTGGGGGGCAGCAGAGAGGGAAAGAGACTGCTGGCCACTTTCTATGCTGAATGCAATCAATTATAAATAAGAAGAGGCACAGCAGACACAAAACCTGGCTAATCAATGACGACACACACACACACAGCTGGCCTGTGTGCCGCTGCGTAATTTTACAAAATTTAATTGCATTTGCCCGTTGGGCTAACGGCAAACAATTGCGCATTTCTGCAATTTATTTGCTGTACGATTATTCCGGCAACCAAACCAAACAGAGCAGAGGAATGCCAGTGACAGTCGTTTTAGGAGCTGGCCTTTATTTCCATATTTTCGGTATTTAAATAACCCGCATAAAAGGGGGGCTAGTGTGTGTTCTGGCAACCAATTCAATTTCCATAATCCTGGTGCAGAATTCGGAGAGTGCGGAGTGCAGGTGCCACCAGGACCACGTAATGATTATTGAATTGTTAGCCAGGCTTTTAGGCGGGTCAGGTTTGGGGTTGATTATAAGACTGGGAAAATGTTTATCCATTTTATTTGCAAATTAAGATTAAGAAAGTGAAGAATTCACATTCATATTTGCAATTAGAAACTAAGTAAATACAATAAAAATATTAAATAAAATATATAAAATATAAAAATGAGATAAATGTTTAAAGGAAATTGTAAATTGAACACAATTTCATTGGAAAATGCAGTTAAATAAATATAAAAATAAATCAAATATACAAAATAAATTAAAATCAATCAATTGATGTAACTAGGAATAACAATATTTCGCTTAAAATTAAAAATAAATTAAGTACGTGTAACGTTTAAGGTTTGTTTATTTAAAAATTAAAAAGTTTTAAACATATTAGTTATAAAAGAAAAACTGAAAATAAGGCAATACATTAATTTATATTAACCAATAAATCTATGGAACTAGAAATTAAAATATTTCGGTTAAAATTCAAAATAAATTAAGAACGTGTAAGGTGTTACGTTTGTTTATTTAAAAATTAAAAGGTTTCAATCATATTAAATAGAAAAAGAAAAACTGAAAATAAGGCAATAAAAAATTTAAATACAGGTTACAGTTACAAATACAAAAGAAAGCAATATTTTATTGGCCAATAAAAAATAAATATAAAATAAGAAAGAAACCTTACTTCGGCACGCCAAAGTTTGTATAACCATGCAGTTTGCAATCAATATAGTAAAAAAAAATTTAAAATAGTTCTAAAATCGATCAAATCGATTTTTTATCATTATTATTAAAAAATGATATCATAAATTTTAAGTAATAGTAATATATAGTAAAATAAGGCTCGAAGTAAAAGTAAAATTATACAAGTTAAGTTTCATTAAGTTTCTCTTGCATTTAGTTTTTTTCAGGACTTAAAAATTTTCAAATTGCCAAAAGAAAAAGGTAAATAAAGGGCAGCAGCTTTCCAGATTCAAAATTCACCTCGATAAGAGTGGATCGTACTCTCTAAGTGGCTCTCCCGCTTTTAGGTTCCCCACTTTAACGCCACAAAAGCAGGACAAGAGAGGATAAAAAATTCTCGCGCGAAGCACAGCACAAGCACAGAAAATCAGGAAAAACGAAAAAGTGTAAATAGCTTTGTCTCACTCACCCTCACATATGTTTTTATTGCAACGTCGAATTTTAATTTTATACCGCCGCAGCGATCTCTTGCACGGCGACCATTTTTTTTTTCGCGTCCGCTTCGCCCGACAGCTCCAAAACTAATACCAAAATAATGACACCCACAAGAATGGTTGCTGATCCTCTCTTTTAGCCGCTCTCTCGCTCTCTGGTACTACTTACCACATCGAGAACAGCGAGAGCCAGCTACAAAACTTTTTACGTCACACGAACAGGGCAAGAGGATGACGAAAATCCGCGCGCGAAAATACAGAAAATCAAGAAAAACAGAAGAGTAATAGATTTGTCTCACTCACCCTTACTTATGTTGTTGCTGCAACGTCGAATTGGAAGACACAAATTCACATAAAATAAAAGGAAAAAAAACCTCGACACAAGCACAGATTAAAAAAAGGAAAAAAACCCTCGAATTTGTTGAAGGTGTTGCATTTATTTCACTTGTTGCACTTACACATAAAAAAACAACAAAATTCACTTGGCTTTGGTTTTGAAACTGAAAAAAACAAAACAAAAAACGCGACAGCAATCCCAGCTGCCATTTTTGGATTTTTTAGCCCTTTTCCCGGACTTTTCACACTATTTCACTGCACTCCGGTGGCTTCCCGTAACTTTCCTTACTTTTGGCCACTGCATTTTCCGCACTCGCGTAGGGAAAACTCCTTTTTTTTTTTGATTTTTCACCGTCGCGGCGATCTCTTGCACGGCGACCATTTTTGTTCGCGTCCGCTTCGCCCGACAGCTCCAAAACGAATGCCAAAATGACGAGCACTAGAGCGGATCCTAACTCTCCACTTTCCAGGGCGAGTGCCAGTAACGGAAAGTGGAGAGTTAGAGAGCCGCTTGAGGATAGGATCCTCTCTAGTGGTTGTCATTTTGGCATTAGTTTTGGAGCTGTTGGGCGAAGCGGACGCGAAAAAAAATGGCCTCCATGCAAGCGATCGCCGCGTCGGTGAAAAATAAAAAATAAAGGAGTTTTCCGAACGCAAGTGCGAAAAAACTAGTGACCACAAGTGTGGAAAGTTATTGAGTCCCCGCTGGAAAGTGCAAAACTGTGAAAAGTCCGGGGAAAGAGCTCACAAATCCAAAAATGGCAGCCGGGATGCTGTCGCGCTTTTTGTTTTGTTTTTTTTCAGTTTTAAAACCAAAGCCAAGACCAGTGCGTTAAATTTGGCTAGTGAATTTTGTTGTTTTTTTATGTGTAAGTGCAACAAGTGAAAGAAATGCAACACCTTCAACAAATTCGAGGGTTTTTTCCTTCTTTATCAATGTGTCTGCGTCGAGGTTTTTTTTTCCTTTTTTTTATGTGTGTGTGTCTCCCATTTCGACGTTGCAGCAACAACATAAGTAAGGGTGAGTGAGACAAATCTATTTACTCTTCTGTTTTTCTTGATTTTCTGTATTTTCGCGCGCGGATTTTCGTCATCCTCTTGCCCTGTTCGTGTGACGTAAAAGTTTTGTAGCTGGCTCTTGCTGTTCTCGATGTGGCAAGTAGTACAAGAGAGCGAGAGAGCGGCTAAATGAGAGGATCAGGAACCATTCTTGTGGGTGTCATTTTGGTATTAGTTTTGGAGCTGTCGGGCGAAGCGGACGCGAAAAAAAAAATGGTCGCCGTGCAAGCGATCGCCGCGTCGGTGAAAAATAAAAAATAAAGGAGTTTTCCCAACGCGAGTGCGGAAAAACCAGTGACCACAAGTGGGGAAAGTTATTGAGTCCCCGCTGGAAAGTGCAAAACTGTGAAAAGTCCGGGGAAAGAGCTCACAAATCCAAAAATGGCAGCCGGGATGCTGTCGCGTTTTTTGTTTTGTTTTTTCAGTTTCAAAACCAAAGCCAAGTAATTTGGCTAGTGAATTTTGTTGTTTTTTTTATGTGTAAGTGCAACAAGTGAAAGAAATGCAACACCTTCAACAAATTCGAGGGTTTTTTCCTTTTTTCAATGTGTGCTTGTGGCAAATTTTTTTTGTCTTATTTTTATGTGTGTGTGTCTCCCAATTCGAGGTTGCAGCAACATCATAAGAAGGGTGAGTGAGTCTGTTTTTCTTGATTTTCTGTATTTTCGCGCGCGGATTTTCGTCATCCTCTTGCCCTGTTCGTGTGACGTAAAAAGTTTTGTAGCTGGCTCTCGCTGTTCTCGATGTGGCAAGTAGTACCAGAGAGCGAGAGAGCGGCTAAATGAGAGGATCAGCAACCATTCTTGTGGGTGTCATTTTGGTATTAGTTTTGGAGCTGTCGGGCGAAGCGGACGCGAAAAAATATGGCCTCCATGCAAGCGATCGCCGCGTCGGTGAAAAATCAAAAATGAAGGAGTTTTCCCTACGCGGATGCGGAAAAACTAGTGACTACACGAGCGGAAAGTTGCGGGAAGCCGCCGGAGTGCAGTGAAAAAGTATGAAAAGTCCGGGAAAAGGGCTCGAAAATCCAAAAATGGCAGCCGGGATGCTGTCGCTTTTTTTGTTTTGTTTTTTCAGTTTCAAACCAAAGCCAAGTGAATTTTGTTGTTTTTTTATGTGTAAGTGCAACAAGTGAAAGAAATGCAACACCTTCAACAAATTCGAGGGTTTTTTCCTTCTTTATTAATGTGTCTGCGTCGAGGTTTTTTTTTCCTTTTTTTATGTGTGTGTGTCTTCCAATTCGACGTTGCAGCAACAACATAAGTAAGGGTGAGTGAGACAAATCTATTTACTCTTCAGTTTTTCTCGATTTTCTGTATTTTCGCGCGCGGATTTTCGTCATCCTCTTGCCCTGTTCGTGTGACGTAAGAAGTTTTGTAGCTAGCTCTCGTTGTTCTCGCCGTGGCAAGTAGTGCCAGAGAGCGAGAGAGCGGCTAAATGAGAGGATCAGCAACCATTCTTGTGGGTGTCATTTTGGTATTAGTTTTGGAGCTGTCGGGCGAAGCGGACGCGAAAAAAAAATGGCCTCCATGCAAGAGATCGCCGCGTCGGTGAAAAATCAAAAATTAAGGAGTTTTCCCTACGCGGATGCGGAAAAACTAGTGACCACAAGAGCGGGAAGTTGCGGGAAGCCGCCGGAGTGCAGTGAAAAAGTGTGAAAAGTCCGGGAAAAGGGCTCAAAAATCCAAAAATGGCAGCCGGGATGCTGTCGCGTTTTTTGTTTTGTTTTTTCAGTTGAATTTTGTTGTTTTTTTTTTATGTGTAAGTGCAACAAGTGAAAGAAATGCAACACCTTCAACCAATGTTGTTAATGTGGCTTTGTGTCGAGTTTTTTTTCCCTTTTTTATTTATTTTTGTGTCTCCCAATTCGACGTTGCAGCAACAACATAAGTAGGGTGAGTGAGACAAATCTATTTACTCTTTTCTGTTTTCCTTGATTTTCCGTGTTTTCGCGCGCGAACTTTTTTTTGCCTCTCGTGCTGCTCGTGTGACGTACAAAGTGGAATCTAAGAGAGGCGCTTAGAGATTACGATCCACTCTTATTGGAGTGGATTTTAAATCTGGAAAGCTGCTGCCTTTTATTTACCTTTTTGATTTTTTGATTTTTTTTTCAATTTGAAAATTAAAAAAAATAAATAATGCATTCTGATAATTTCTTTAACGTTCCTATGGAGCCATATGATATACTGTTTCGATTATGATATAATTTAAACCATAATTTTAGAATAATTCAAAACGGCCATGTCTTAAATTTTATTCAAATATATTGGAAATTTTCTAAGCTATAATTTTTTTTCCTCAATATTTGCCGATCGTTTCTATGGCAGCTAACGGCCAAAATAAATTTTTAATATTATATTTTTCTTTAAGCCTATCTATTTTATTTCCAAATTAAAATTGTTAATACATTTTTATTTGAAAAAAAATTTCAAATATTTTAAAAATAAAAAAATACTTTTTTTTTTATTTATAATTTTAGTAAAATTTTTGCAACGCAGTCAAGCAGACATTTCCGACCCTATAAATCATATATATTCTTGATCAGCATCAACAGCCGAGTCGATCTAGCTATATCTGAATGAATATAAAAATTTCAAAATTTTGTCAAAATTTTTATCGAAATTTTCCATAATTAAAATAGTTAAAAATTAGGGCAAAATTTAATTTAAAACCAAAATGAAATCGAGTATGCAGCCTTATTAGCCTTATAAAAACTAACTCAGAAGAGTTTTCCGAATTTAAATTAATATATTTTTGGCTTAGTTATTATATTTTTAAGCTTTCATTTTTCCAAAAAATTATTTTATATTTTTTGGGATTATTTTAGAATTTTCGTTTTAATTTTATCAAAATCGGACCACTTTATTATATAGCTGAAATAGGAATATATTTAACTGTTCGTCTTTGTTGCTCGCAACATTTAGTTAGTTGGCAACATTTTAAGCCAGCAACATTTTTCGCTGGCAACAGTTTTTTCTCTCGCAACATTTATTTTATGTTGGAAAGCGAAGAAGTCGAAACATTTTTCGTCTACTAATTACTAAGACTTCGGCATGCCGAACTTAACTTTCTTTCTTGTTTGAATTATTTGAAATACATATTTTCTATTTAAACTGAATAATATTATATTATAAGAAATATATTTTATATATATATTATTTTAAATATATATTTTCATTTTGAAATGAATAATATTATATTATAAAAATTATATTATATATATTATTTTAAATACATATTTTCACTTTAAAATGAATAATATTATATTATAAAAACTATAACAAAAATTCTCTCTCTTTGTACGAATTTTTGAAATACGCGCTCTTTTATACACTCTCGGGTGGTGGTGGGGGGGTGGTCTCTTTTAACACTGGGTTGGAAAACAGACTAAGCTTGGGGTGGTGCTTGGGGGAACGGACTCCGAATAACTGTTTGGATTGCGTTTGCGCTAAGGGTGGCGACGGATAAAAAAATAACGGGTGTTTGTACAAATAGTTATTTTTTAAAGCTTTTAAATTTCTGCAGCTTTTATTTTGATATTATATTATTATTTTTGAAAAACAAAAAAACTCCTCTAAAATCAATCAAATTTAACAAATAATTTTATTTATGAATTATTATCCAATAAGGCAAAGATATCCATGAGTTATAGCCTAGAGAGAGCTAGGCTGGCGTCTGCCTGCCATGTCAGTGTACATTCCAGAGTTGAAGCCAGAGCAGCTCGCTTCCATAAACTAATCCACAGTTAAATACAAAATATTTGTATAATAAAAAAAAAACCCATCGAAATGGCCGACGAAGAGATTCCCGCCTTGGTGGTGGACAACGGATCCGGGATGCTGAAGGCCGGCTTTGCCGGCGACGATGCACCGCGCGCCCTCTTCCCGTCAATGGTCGGCCGGCCGCGTCACCATGGCGTTATGGTCGGCCTGGACCAGAAGGACTCATACGTGGGCGATGAGGCACAGTTTAAGCGCGGCATTCTCACGCTCCGCTATCCCATCGATCACGGGGTGGTGACCAATTGGGACGACATGGAGAAGATCTGGCACCACACCTTCTACAACGAGCTGCGCGTTGCCCCCGAGGAGCATCCGGTGCTGCTGACCGAGGTTCCGCTCAACCCGAAGCTTAACCGCGAGAAGATGACTCAGATAATGTTTGAGACCTTCAATGTACCGTCCATGTACATGGCCATCCAGGCGGTGCTCTCGCTGTACGCCTCCGGCCTGACCACCGGCATCGTTCTGGACTCTGGCGATGGGGTCACCCATACGGTGCCCGTTTACGAGGGCTACGCCCTGCCGCATGCCATCCTTCGTCTGGACTTGGCCGGTCGCGATCTGACCGAACATCTGATGAAGATCCTTTCGGAGGGCGGCTATGCCGCCGCCACCACAGCCGAACGGGAAGTTGTGCGCGAGATCAAGGAGGATCTGTGCTATGTGGCGCTGGACTTTGAGCAGGAGATGGCCACCGCCAATGTGGTGGCCTCACTGGAGAAGACCTTCGAGCTGCCCGATCAGCAGGTGATAACCGTGGGGAACGAGCGCTTCCGTTGCCCGGAGTGCCTCTTCCAGCCGTCGCTGCTGGGCATGGAGGCATGCGGCATACACGAGACCACATATAACTCGATCATGAAGTGCGATGTGGATATCCGCAAGGATCTGTACGGAAACATTGTCCTGTCCGGCGGCAGCACCATGTTTCCGGGCATCGTTCCTCGCATGCAGAAGGAGATCACCGCCCTGGCTCCGTTCGGCGCCAAGGTGAGGGTTATCGCACCGCCGGAACGCAAGTACTCCGTGTGGATTGGTGGCTCCATTCTGGGCTCGATGAGCACGTTCCGCCAGATGTGGATCACCAAGGAGGAGTACGACGAGTCGGGTCCCTCCATCGTCCACCGCAAGTGCTCCTAGGTGTGTGGCCGTGTACTCCCCCGTCTCCATCTCCATCTTCATCATGGCAGCGCAGGCCGAGGATGGGGGCGGAGTTGAGGGAGTACTGGGCCTTACCTCCTTCCGGTTAAATTATTTCATTGTTTTTTTTTTGACAGTCTTTGCAGTGCGCGTCCTGCTTACGTTCAAAATTTCAAAATTGCCACACGAAATGACATCAAAAGATTACAATTTGGCATTCACAATTATTCTATCGCTTTAAAAATACGTCTGTAAATATAAATGAAGCTATAAAAAATGAATTTTTGGTATTTTATTTATATACTTTATTTTTTATTTAAATATTTCCAATTTAATTTGTTGAAATTATTACGTATACTTAATTTATAAGAGTTTTGGGCGAAATATTTGCAGCTTTCACATATAAGAACATTATAACAGAATTTTTCTTCTAAAATTTACTCTTATAAGGACCAAATTTTGCAAGCGCCAGCTGTTGGGTAAATTTTAAATGTAATATAAGACGCTCTATTTAAGTACAAATTAAATTAAATAGAGCGTCCAACAGCTGGCGCCTTTAAAATTTGTTCCGTTTGAAAGTAAATTTTAGAAGCAAAACTCTGTTATAATGTTCTTATATTCGGAAGTACAAATAAAATTTATAAGTTTCGATCTTAAAAGACCTCAAAAACGCTAAAGGTTCTATAAATCAATAAGTTTTTAATTATTACATATTTTCTTGTATACGAATTACGAATATTTTGAAAATTTTTCAACTTAACTGTTATAAGTATTACATATATGGTAGTTATAACAGTTAAGTTGAAAATGTTTCAGTTTATTCGTATACAACCATTATAAGAAGATTATAAGTAAACTTTCCCCAGAAAAACCTATTTTATACAGAAAGAAACATTTACATGCGCCATCTATTGGCTTAAATTCAAATGGGTGCCGATTAGAGGTAGAAAAACAAGGAGAAACATCGATACTAATATCGCTAACAATCCTGCCTTCCACTTCCATTAACCATATCGGTTGTTGGATATTTTACAAAATATCGTATGGATGATGTTTATTTTTTATTTCAAATAAATAAATAATAAATAAAATATCACCCAAAAATATTGATATATTGATATATTGGCGTAAAGGTCACCAGCTGACAAAGCTGTCAGACTTTTCGGCCTTTAGCGATAGATCAAAAATATCGACAAATATCAAATGAAAATATCGCCACTTCGATTTTTGGGCAATCGAAAAATCGTGTTATAAATATATCATCCTTAGAAAAAATATCGCTACATTGATACCATCAACAATTTGTACGCGGAGCATGGCCACGATTTTCTTCGCCGAGCCCGAGCTCGTGGTGGGCCACGGCCGCAGGGTGCTGTTCGTGAACCCCGACGACCTGCAGATTTTCAAGGAGATCGAGCTACCGCCCGACCTTGCCACGTGCGGCCTCAAGGCCGCCCCCGAGCCGGGTTCCTGCCCCGCCGCCACTGGCCCCGGCCCCGGCCCCGGCCAGGAGCAACAGCCTGCTGCCGCTGCAGCGGACGACGCAGCTGCTACGGCCGCTGCCAGGCAGCAGGAGGCAACAGCCTCGGGCTCGGGATCCGCACCAGGATCGGCGGCCGAGGTGACGGTGCAGAATGTGAGCTACTCGCCGGACGGACAGCTGTTGGCCGTGACCACGTCCGGCGCGCAGAAGGCCCTGCTGCTCTACCGCGCCCGCCCGGAGCACGCCCGCCTGCTGTCCGCCCGGCCACTGGCCCGCGCCGCCAGTGCATTGCGCTTCTGCAGCGACAGCAGCTCCGTGTTGGTCACGGACAAGACGGGCGACTGCTACCAGTACGACTGCGTGGAGGTGGAGGCGGCTCCGCGCCTGCTGCTCGGCCACTTGAGCGTGGTGTACGACATTCTCTGGTCCGAGGACCAGCAGCACATTATTACCTGCGACCGGGACGACAAGATACGTGTCACCAACTATCCCGCCACCTTCGACATTCACAGCTATTGCCTGGGCCACCGGGAGTTCGTGTCGGGACTGGCGCTGCTCACCGATCGGCACATCGCCTCCGTTTCCGGTGACAAGACGCTGCGCATATGGAATTTCATCGAGGGCAAGGAGCTGGTGGTGCACGAGCTGCCGGCGCCGGCGGTGCGGATGCAGGTGCGTGAACTGGAGTCGGACACGGTCTTCCAGGCGGCGGTGCTATTATACGATAATGTGGACGCCCTGGCCCTGTACCGTCTGGAGCGAAGCGGCCGGGAGAGCTGGGCCATCAAGGCCACGCAGATGGTGCGCGCGGAGGCGGGTTCCTGGAGCATTTGCAATTTTACTTTAACCGCCAACCGGATTTATGTGACGGGAGCGGAGAACGATCGCCTGGCACTGCGGGTGTACGACAGCGCCACTGGCCATCGGTCCAACGGCGTGCCCGAGGGCTGGCTGAATATGGTGCTGGAGGGACTGCACGCCCTGCCGGACGCCGAAGGCAAATGCGTGTCCTTCCAGCCCGAGGACCTGTCCGTTTGGTTCAAGAAGCGATTCGACAATGTCAGTGACTATCTGGAGCGCAAGAAGCGGCGCATCGAGGAGCAGCAGCAGCAGCAGCAGAAGAGCAACTAAACCCAAATGAAGTAACCAAACCCGTATCTTTACATAGCATTTAATATTAGCATATGGAGAAGAGCAACGGACTATGTATGACAGGCCTGTTTCGTGGAGATAATATATATATCTGTATATGTGTGTAAATCCTTTTCGTGGCTAACTCTACGGGCGGCGGCGGCGGGTCGGCTCTCTAGACTGGCTTGTAGTCCAGCTTGCTCTCCAACTTCTTGTTGTCCGACACCTTGCGCACGGCCTTCATGAAGTCCTCCTGGATCACATACTCTCGCTCGGCGCTGCATAATGGTAACATAAAGGGAAGGAATGTTGGTTAGAAGGGTTTAACTGCCGACGAGCGACTGTTGCGCACTCACCGGATGGCAAAGAGACCAGCCTCTGTGCACACATTCCGCAGATCAGCGCCGTTGAAGTTGTCCGAGAGCTTAACAATGGCCTCGTAATCGATTTCACCGTGCTTGGCGATCTTCAGGGCGTGAATTTTGAGAATCTCCAGTCTGAAAGATCGAAAAGCAAGTTAATGGAGAACTTTACCAGCGTTTCTATAAAAATGTAGCTTGTAAGCGTTCTTCTGTTGGCATTCTGACTCATTCTTTTGCCAACTTGTTTGTTGCCTCCATAAGATAAGGTGTAAGTCCACAGAATCTATATAATTAGCCTGGCTTTTTGGGCAGATATCTAATCGAAGGAGGACTGGACTGTCGCATAAATCACCCGCAAGTGATCCATCTACTCGCCAGGCAGATAAGAGCCACTCACCTTGCCTGCTCATTGGGCAGCGGAATCTCGATCTTGCGGTCCAGACGACCAGGACGCAATAGAGCGGGATCCAGTGTATCCGGCCGATTGGTGGCCATGATCATCTTAACCTGGCCGAGCGAATCGAAGCCGTCCATCTGGTTGAGCAGCTCCATCAGTGTGCGCTGGATCTCGCGATCCGCGGAGGTGCCCTCGGAGAAGCGCCGTCCACCGATGGCGTCGATCTCGTCCATAAAGATAATGCAAGGCTGGTGGTCGCGAGCGTAGTTGAACATCTCGCGAATGAGGCGGGCGCTCTCGCCGATGTACTTGTCCACAATGGCCGAGGACACCACCTTGAGGAAGTTGGCGTCTAGCTGCGAGGCCACAGCGCGGGCTAAAAGAGTCTTGCCCGTGCCCGGAGGTCCATACAGCAGGCAACCCTTGGGCGGCGTGATACCGACGCGCAGGAAGAGCTCCGGGTTGAGGAGCGGCAGCTCAATAACTTCGCGCAGCTCGCGAATCTGTTCGGTGAGACCGCCGATGGCCGAGTAGGTAACATCGCCGGGGTCCTCGTGCGACATATTGTACACCAGCGGGTCCACCTCGCGCGGCAGATATCGCATAATGGTCAGCGTGGTCATGTCGAGGGCCACACGGGTGCCCGACTTTAGCTTCGCTTTATCCAGCTGTCGGCGACATCCGACCACGTAGCGGGGCCCATTGGTGGCCTTTACGATGACTGAAAGACAAAGACAGCATATAAAACACACATATATAACACATACATCGCGGAGAGCTGGGGAATCTCACATTTATCCTCGGTGAGCTGCTTCAGCACTTCGCCTACGATCTGGCCCACGCTCTGTAGCGCCTTCAGATCGTTCTCCGACTTGTCGTACAGCTTGGTCAGCTCCTTGATCTCCTCACGCTCTGAAAAAACAGAAGGAAAAGTGAGGATTTGCCAGAAAACTAATGGGCCGGCGGCGTACTTTCTTTAAGGCGGCCCTCAATCTCCTTGTGCTCCAACAGCTTCTTTCTGTAGTCGGAGAAGGCTTTCACTCTCATATTGTCGGGCAGTGGCGTGGCGGTCACGGTCATTCTGTAGGTTCTCTTTAACTCTCAGTAGACAACGTTTTAAAAATCAACAAAATTCTTTAGACAAATTTCGTGAATTGCAGTTTTGCTTTTTAGAGTGACCAGCTCAGTCCAGGGTATGCCAGATGCCTCGATAAATCTATTGAGCAGGGGCACACTTAGCCATCGATGGCCTTATCGATATGAACCAAATGATAAGGGTTGGCAGCGCTGGTAGCTTGGGACCGAAAAGTATGGCAGGGCTGTTGGCTCATAACGTTAAGGTTTAAAAAATAAACATGAAAGTTTGTCTTTTTTAGGAATAGTTTAATAAATTATCATATCCCTGAACACATCTATGATAATTAAGATAACATAATGCTTAATTAATTATATTAGAGCCTTAGTTTCTGTCTTTAATATTTATAATAGCGAATTATTCGGTAGTTAGTCATCACATCGCCTTAGTTGATCAGGTGCGCTTTTTTAAATAAAGCTAAAAGAATTAAGTAAATATTCTGAAAATTAAAGAGAAATTCCCTAGAAGTGGGTTGAATAAACAAAAGCTTTTGTAGTCTCCGAGTTTTGTCTGTTTGCCAGATGTACGCATGTTCTGAGGCTCAATTATTTTGCAAAAAAAAATAAATATAAAATAAACAAGCTTTACAATACAATCTATTTGTTTAACAACCTTTTGTTGACCTTTAATTCCCAAATAAAAAACCTTTGCACATGTTTTTCAATTAATTTTTATTTGTATTTGACAATTTTTCCTAAAAAATGACTTAAAAAAGGTAGCCTGCTGACCGAACAAAAAATTTAATATATTATAAACGGAATTAAAAGTTAGCTAAATGGCCTTCTTGCGCACACAATTGCGCCCTGCGTCCCATTTAAGGTAAATTCTAAGAATATAAAACATAAAAAAAGGGGGAAACGAACCAAGCCCCAGCTCACGAGGAGAGCCGGAAAAGGACGTGAGCTTGAACACAGAACGGGGATCTGGAACTAGGATCACAACAAAATGGATGACTTCCATTCCAGCTAGTTGCATGTTGTCTTTTCCATATCGGATGTTGGATACTGTCTAAATGCGGGCTCCTCACAGAGGCTTCAACATGCTGCTGGCTTGACTGAACGCGGAGGAAAAACATTATATTTAAAATTAGTTTAGTTTGGCGGGCGATTTTGTTCATTCGACTGCTCCTGCTCCTGCTCCTGTCGTTGCTGATCTGATCCTTTTTAGAGCTCGTCATGGCCGAGGAACTTCTTGAGGTAGGCCTTCAGCTCCGGAAGTGAGCGACTGCCCTCGTACTCGCTCTGCCTTTGGCCATTCTTGTAAAGGAACAGTGTGGGATAGCCCTCAACCTGTTGGTCGATGCAGATTTGCTTATTCTCCGGTGCCGTGCAGTCCACCTTGGCGATTTTAACGCCGCTCGGATGCGCCTCATGCGTCTCCGTGGCCAACTGCTCCCAGGTGGGCTGCAGCTTCTGACAGTGTCCGCACCACGGGGCATAGAACTTAATAAAGGCCACACCATCGGCGATGGACTCGTCGAATTCCGTCTCGCCGGTCAGCTGCTGGGGCGTAAGCTTCTTGGCTGCTGCCTCCTCCTCGGCAGTGTCGGCGTCCTCCTTCTTGGCAGCCTCTTCGACGGCAGCCTTTTCCTCGTCGCTCTTCTCCAGCGGCACGCCCACCATCTTTTCCACGTAGGTCTTGAGCGTGGTCAAGTCCCGGGAGCCCGAATACTTCTCAATCTTCTTGCCATCCTCGATCCAGAGCAGCGTGGGATAGCCCTTTACCTCAAAGTCCTGGCAAATGGAACGGAACTGAGTGCAGTCGATCTTTGAGACGGTAACGGCGGGCTCCTTCACCAGTTCCTTGGCCAGAGTCTCCCAAGTTGGGGCCAAGCGCTGCCAAAAGGAAACAAAGTTAGTTAGTTAGAGTGTTGATGAAGGCTTTAAATGTGATTCAAACCAATTATCTTTCAAATTTAATTGGATTTGTTGCTCGTATATACTTCCAATACTAATTACCTGACAATGACTGCACCACGGAGCGAAGAACTTGACGAAATGATTGCCGCTGGACACATGCTTGGCGAAGGTGTCCTCGGTGAGGTCCACCACCTTGCCCAGGTTGGGGTTCTCGCCCGTCTCCTCGCGCTTGGTCGCCTCGCCGAGGTCCGCTTCGGCCGGTGTGTTCAGTTCCTGGTTAATGAAGTCAGTGATGGCGGGCAAGTCGCGGGTACCCTTGAATTTCACCGACTCCTCCTCGCCCAGCTTGAAGAGGCGCAGTGTGGGATAGCCGGTGACCTGGTGGGCACCGCACAGAGTCTGGTGTTTGGTGCAATCCACCTTGGCGATAATCACCTTTGGCTCGTCCACGTTCATAATCTCCGCCAGCTGCTCCCACAGTGGCTGCAGACGCTTGCAGTGACCGCACCTGGGGAAGGAGAAAAAAACGTTTAAAGAAATTATATATAAACGAAATGAGAGAGCAGCAGGGTCAAGCTCGGAGTCTTGACATCCTTAAGGAGCAAAGCAAAACGAAAAGACTATGAGTTTGTGGGCTTATCGAGGATGTAATTTGTAGATCTCAAACTACACATCAGCGCTGCGATCCTAATTATGAGCATTAAATACTATAAATAAATCCTTGTCTAGTTTTAATTTAAATTTGAAAACTCCGAAAATTGGGAAATCGATAATCACTTTGATGGCTGCATACGATCGGGGAACTAAAACAATGAACCCTGATAAGGCATTGTGCTCCGAACTGTGTTGTGTTTTGTGCAGAACAAAGAGTTTATCATCAAAGCGAGTCGTAGTTCAAGTTCCCCCCGCCTTCTGATGCGTCTAATCGCCTCGCGAAGACCACTTCCTAGCAACATAATTGAAACCAATCAAATTAGCTCATAGACACAGCTCCCGATGGCTGTGATAAGGCAGCAAAAATGTCTGGGGGAGAGCAGTGACCAGAGCGCTTAGTGTGTCAATCAAAGGACCGGAGCGAAGGCAGGGGGGTTTCTGGAACACAAAGCCCCTGTGATCGTCTTATCAGTGAACGTGCCACTCGATTGCGGTTGGCCCATGACGAATCTGGTCTTTGGTTGAGCGGATCGGATCTTCGCTTGATTGACCAAATCGGGCCGAGGGTCACGCCAGATCTGCAGGTATTGTGGCGCAAGGAGACACACACAGCAGGCAGCACCAACACCAATATCCAATCACCTGCCCAAATATGCAATGTGCCTATTAATTAGCATACATGAAAAGCTGTTCCGGCTTACAAAATCGCTGAATTCGATGCTTCCATTATGTTTGCTTGCTTAAAAAATATAAAATAGAACTATTAGCAGATCGGCATAATGTATAAATATGGAAATATAATATACATCCAGCAAGCTACTATCTTTAAATTCAAACTGTTTCCAACTTGGCGCAAACTTTGCGAAATAAGCGATACATCAGCGAAATTGGAGGCCGGAACACAGCCGGTGATTATGTGTGCGTGGCTTGGTCACACATCGAATAAACTATGTGGAACGCTGCGATTCGCCGGCATAAGTTGGCCGAAATCGGATATGGACTTTAACTGGCGATGCGGAAAACGGAAGTCGGGCGACTACTCACCAGGGCGCAAAGAACTTGACGAAGACATTGCCGCCGGCAATAGCGGCATCAAAGGATTCAGGATCCAGCTCTACGGCAAACTGCTTTTCAGCCTGTTTTCCGGCAGAATCCTCGTCCTGGGCCGCATGGCCTGGGGGCAGGAGGGCGGACAGCAGCAGGGCACAAGCCGCCGCCGACAGAATGGACCTGGGCAACATGTTGCAAGAAAGTAGGGAGCTTAATGAACGGAGCGACTTTTAAATTACAAAATTCGGACACTAAATAAATTTTATTTTGCCCCAGTAGTTATCGGTCAAAATATCAATATATCGATATTTTTCTAGAGATGTTTTTATCACGATTCGTGCTTGCCCCAATATAAAAAGTGCGATATTTTTATTTGATATTTTTATATCGATAACATAATGGTGGATAAGCTTTATTTTTAAATAAAAAAATAATACATTAAACATAACTGTCAAATTTAGATTAAATTAAACATAACAATAAGTTCACGCCGCTTATTCGTATATATATATAATAAGTTTGAAGCAATTATCTTATTTATACGATATTTGTACAAAATTTTAAGTATTTTATAAATAGTACAATAACGGAACCTTAACAGAACAACTTAAAGGTTGTATTATACTCATATTTTAACCTCTTGAAAATATTCTGCTATTATATATGGGTATATTTTATGCATATACATATATAAATAGATATGTTGTAAGGTATATAAAGTCAAAGTACATTTTGTGCTATTGTAATTATCCAAAAGCATTGTACGAATCTACAAATTAAATGAGTAGTTAGGCTGGTGCCGGAAGCCGGTTACCTGCTGGTTTTTTTTTGAGGAACTCGAGGATGTGATGCTCGTAATACGATAATTCTTATGTATTGAGGTTGTGGGAGAGTTTGTCTTTGCTCGATGCTGTTCCTGTCCAAATCCTGAGCCAGGTCTGGGCTGCGTTAGGTTGCGAATATGTCTATCCACAGCCATGCTAAGGTGAATAAAAGATTGATTGATTTAAGCTCCTGAGCTTTAAAAGATATCTACAAACCGCTTCTCCTTCTCTTTGTCCTCCCGTTGATTGGCAACTTGTATCTTTACGTGGCGCATCCGCTGTGTCAGCTTTTTGTGTTCCACCCGCATGATCTCCAGGTTAAAGTAGCGCTTCTGGCAAATGGACTTTGCCAGATTGATGTCCTTCTTCAGCTTCTTTACCTTTGCTCCCTGCGCGACCATCAAAAAAGTTACCAACAGAATCATAGTTATGCTAAATAATTTCCTACCCTCTTCCCTTTGAACCTTTCGAAGTGGCGATGGTTGGTCATCTGGAAGGTGACGATGTATTCGTTGTTCATATTGAACGGCTCCGGGTGGAAGAACTGCTTAATGTGGTTGGGCATAGTATTGGTCACTTGGCGACCGCGCACCTGGCCATGGCAGATGGGACAGTCGTAAATTACCGTGTCGGTGGGTTTGCGGCCCGTGCACACCTTGACACACTTGTCGCAAGCTACGTGGTGGCAGGCGAGCAGGAAGAACTGAGACTTCTTCAGGGCGTACTGTTCGCAGCAGCGGTTGCAATGGATCCATAGCTTGTGCGCCTCCAGATCCGGAGCGAAGTCAGCGGGGGAAGAAGCTCCCGGCTTAACGCCGATATCAGATACACTTTTTGGCATTTTTCGCCGAAAAATTCAACAACACAAAAAGTTTTCGGCTCTTCCAGTGAAATAATGCGCCTTGGCTGGAATTTTCGATAGAAAAATATCGATCTCCAGCTGCAACTTTGTGCGCGGGGTGGCAACGCTACGCGTAACTGTAAATGCAAAGACCGAATATTTATTGAAAAAAACACAAACGAAAACATAAATTTGACTTAAAAATTAATTGGATCGCCGATATCTATTGTTGGCGCATCCGCTCGATGGGATCTCTGGGTCGGATGCGGTACCGCTTCGATGTGGAGGCACTGGATGGTGACAAATCGCTGTTGTACTGGTTATCCAGTGTTTGGGTGCGCTTTCGCTTGAGCGGATGGACGTCCTCCTTGTCGCCCGCATCCCGGCTAGCAGGTCGCACCAAAGAGCCGGCTATGGACGCACAACGTCGAATGAGAGATCCTGAGCCTGTGGCGGCGTTCTCCTTGTCGCCGCGCAGACTGGCCGGAAGCCGCATCATGGAGCTCATCAGCGACCACAGACGTCCGGTGCTCGGCTCCTGTTTTTTGTCATTGCGCGTGGACGCGTTAGTTGGCAAGAACACCTCATCTTCGTCGTCCTCAGGCCCGCCAACGTCCTGTACACCACTGAAGGCCTTTGCCTGTTGGCACTCGCGCAGCGGTGGACGTGGCCGAGGCCGTTGCAGTGGCGGTGACTTCAAGGTGAGCGGGGCCTCCTTGACCTTCGTCTTATTGGGAGAGAACTCGCTGCTCAGCTGACGTGCCACATTTGCCTGACATCGCCGCTCCTGCGGCTCGGGGGTGCCCGGATTTGGCGTATAAAAATGCTCACTGTTCTCCCCGCATTCGTCGCCATCCCCATCTCTATTGTCCAAAGCCTGCAAGAGCTGTCTGCTCTTCGGTGGAGTCTCGAACTTAATCTGCTTCTTGTTTATGCCGGTTCCAGAGACTCGGAGTGGTGTAATGGGCGGCACGTGCAGCTCCGCGGACTCCGAAGTGGAGCGGATGATCTCGACGCTCTCGCAAGAGTTGTAGACCGTGGAGGAGGTCTCGCGCAAATTGGAGTTTGTCCTGGTGATAATGATCGATTCGGTGGTTAGCTTCTGTGCGGAGAGAATCAACTGGCGCTTGTAGGGATCGCTGGCCTGCGAGCCGGATGAGGAACTGGCTCCGGAGGCACTCGACTCGCTCTGAGTGCGCCGCATGGCCGGCGAAAGCCGTAAGTCCAAGGCGGAGGATCCGCCCGCAGCTGGGCCGCCTTCTGTCGAGTAATTGTTTTGATCGCTGAGGTCAAGTCGCACCCGTCGCTGAATTACTCCGGATGGAGGCTGCCCCAGCATTCCACCATGCTCCACAAAGGCCTTCTGGATGCTCTTGGACATCACCTGGCGCAATGGCGTCGCAGCGCTCATTTTATTGCGACCGCTCATTTTCCAGGCGCGCTGTTGCAATGGCTGCTGCTGCTGCTGCTGCTGCTGCTGGACGAGATTATTCTCGGCGGCGGGGCTGGGCTCCTCCTGATAAATGCTTGACACATGACCGCCATTGGAGGCATTAAAGGTGATCGGCTCCTTGGGCTTGGCAAACACCGATTCGACTTGCAGTGGCGTTGATGTGGATCTAATTACCTTTCCCTTGACCACAGTTTCCGGTGGATTCACAATCAACTGGCTTATGGACCGGCGAATCGAACTGTTGCCGCACGAGGAGAATGAGGAGAGATTCCGGATCGAGGAGACGCTATCGCTGATGAACTCCTCGTGAGTAACACGATTCTTGGCCTTCCAATGCATATTGATCACCGAAATGGGCGTCACGCCCGGCGACGTTTGCGTCGAGATGGTGGTGCTATTGATGGCGCACTGACCATTCGGTGCCTTTTTCACCGTCACCTTGGAGGCCTCTGTGTCGCAGGTTAGATTGTTGATGGTGCTGGCAACCGAGCAGTCCTGCTGCCGGTCCACACACTTGCTGAACTCTCGCAAATCATCGATGCGGGTGTAGTTGCGTTTGCATTTACGGCAACGCAACGGCAAATGGCAGCTCTCGATGTGGGCCAACAGCTCGCCGTGCATTTCCTCGTGGAGCAGCAGCGGCTGCTGTTCGCAAATGGGACAAAACACATAGATGGTGGTCACGCCCGACTCCATTTGCATGCGATGCTCGGTGATTCTGCCTGTCCTGGAGGTTGCACCACCCAAGGGCTCTCGCACAGCAATGGCGTGAGCGTTGAACTGATGCTTCTGACGGCATTTGCCGCAACAAAAAATCCGCTTGCAAATGTGGCACTTGTCCTGGACGGTAATTAATTATTGAAAATTATTACTCAGGCGATGCCAGGCATTCGTTTGGCACTTACCTCGTCGGACTGTCGCATGGCTAGGCCATTTAGAATAGACATTAATTTCTTATATCGAGAATTTTACATGGAATATAATAAAAAGCCTAGCTCACCCATACACCCAAGCCAAAAACAACGGTTTATCCGTTAGGTATGTGGTTATAAGCAAGGATTGTTATCGATCATTGATCAGTAATTATTAATCGAGTAGAAAGTGTCTCGAGATTGGCGGTTATAAAGTACAAGAACATGTTCTACATCGTCTCTTCTTACAAAAAATACAAAAAATACATGTACCATATACAAAATAATAATATATATACACATGTACTATATACAAAATATACTATATACTATATAAAATAATAATTACATCAATTAAGTGGACTGCTTGCCACAATTTATTCAAATAATCAAGAAAATAAGGTTTTTTGTCATTAAAAATCTCTCTCTTAGAGCCAGCATAAGAGAGCAAAATAATACAATTTTAGCAAGAATAATAATTAAAAATAGCTCAAACTTAATCAAAAACCATGTCAAAAAAACATAATAATATATAAAAACACATTTTTGTGCTGACACCAGAAGCTTCCTCAAAAGCGAGAACTTCGCGCCTCAAAGTTCTCAGAAAAGTTAAAAAGCAGAAAGTTACGACGTATCCTTTGGTATGTGTTGGCTGAGACCCACAACTGTCACCAGCTTCTCTATCGACTTGAACTCCTCGTAAACGTGGTAGCGATCCAGCAGATAACTGCGCAGATCCTGACCCTTGTCATTGAACACGGTCTCCACGAAAATGGTTCGTGCGAGGACGAATTTCACCTTTGCTGAGAAGATACGCGTCCGTTTATCCGGCAGGCGGGTAAAGAAACTATTGCGCACCGAATCACGCATTTCCTTGGTCCAAATTCGATCCAAGGTGTCCGGTTCGATGCCGATTATACGGACTTCCATGGCCTGGCCGGGTTCCCGCTGGCAAAGGATGAGTTCTTTGAATTTAAATTATAATTTTGTGTAAAATCCTCACCTGATGTTGCTCTTCGCATATGAAAATCTGACCGGGTTTGTACGACAGTACATCGATTCCGGTGTCCAGGAGGCGCACTGTTATCACTCTACTGCTCATCCCAATGATGAGTACCCTCTCGTAGCGATTCAGATTCCTAACGACAACAGTCTCTCCAACTTTTGGTTTTTCATGCTGGCGCCGGTTCTTCTCAATTTCGTAAAACATGTGAATCTCGTGGCCCAGCTGGCTCATCGGGGTATTAAGGAAATTGGCCTTGGTGGGATAGACTTTGTTCAGACGCACGGCTATCTGGGTGGGGCTGTTGCACTGGAAGAAAGAAAGTTAATTGTTAATAGAAATCATTGTTATCCGGGAGGCTAAACTTACAGTCAGCACATGAAAGGTAAAATCTCCCTGCATGGGATAGTTAGAAGGCGGACGCACTTCCTCTATCCACATCACATGGCGATAGCGACACGTCCGGCGATAGCAATCCCCGTAGGTGCTTATGTGCTCGCACAGCGGTAGCTTGGTCAGCTCCAAACTTGACTTATCCTGCATCTGACGACTCTCGGCCAGGACACGTAGCCAGTGATTGGGACGAGGTAGCTGATGCCACAACATGAATTCGGCCAGCAGCCAAAGGTGATCAAAGTCCGCCTTGTGAACCATTACCACAGCTTTGCCCGGATTACCATCCGCAGATGAGACGTAATTGTTGTAGAAGAGAGAAAATCGAAATTTAAACCTCATCCAGCTCATGGCCGGAGTGTAGTGAATGAGCTGATCAATGGGTCCACAGTTCACCTTATTAACCATATCATCTGTGATCAGGAGGACGAGGGGCAACGGCCGAAGTCGCCACTTGTTGACCGTCGACAGGCCATTGTCAGCGTATATGGCCTCCGCTCGGATTTGTGCCTTTGCCAGCGTATCCTTAAGACTTAGCACTTTCTCCTTGGTGTGACATACAACAACGATTCGCTCATCGCAGAGACTCTTGTGTCGCAGCATCTGCACCAGCAAACGGCTCTCCTGCCCCGAATCAATAAGCTTTACTTCCAAGTTTGATCTCTGAAAGATTGTGGCCTCTAGCGGATCCTTAAAGATGACCAAAACATCGGGCACAAGGTGCAGTAGGGTCTCGCGCATCAGTATTTCCGGCCAGAGGCGTGTGGTGACAAATAGTTGGCAATTATCAGGTCCAAAGTCCAATAATTTGACCATCCAATCGATCATTTTGGCGGTATTATCTGGCAAATGACGCATCATATCGGATAGGTTGTCCAGGACCAGACATTTCACCGCATTCACATGCAAAATGGGATTCTCTTCGGTGTGCAAATCTTTAAGCTGAACCAGCATATCCGGTGTGGTCACAAGGATGCCCACGGGATGACGCAGACTGTCTGCCACCTCCTTAACATTGCCCTTCTCCCACAGGGTGACGACCGGTTTATAAGAGATACGAACTCCCGTGTTCAGTGGGTCCAAAAGCTGAATGATCCACTGTAAGATTCTGTTTCCCTGCTGCTGGTTAAAGCACACCACAATGCTGGTGGGTCCATAGAGCTGTTCGGGGCGATGTAGAATCTGCTGATGGGTTCGCTGGCACAGGCCGGGCAGAAAGCACCAGGTTTTGCCAATCTTCTCAGGTCCCACGGCCACCAGGGATTTGCCCGAGGCCACATGTGGCCAGGCGTATCTTTGAATACCCCGTGCCGGTCGATCTTTCATGTCCACTATCAAAGTCATCATGGTACTCCGGATTAAAGGATGCAAGTCAGGCACGCCACTGATGTCGTAGCAAGGAACGATCGGATCCCGACTCCAGACCAGTACGCCGAACTGTGTCCGGGTTTTACCTTCGAAATCTGCTGCTGCTGCTGCTGCTGCTCCTGCTGCTACTCCTGTTGAGCTCTGGCCTCTGGTGGTTCCCGCCGAGTATTTAGATGATGGTCTTGAAGGAGGAGGACCAACGGTCACCCTAATAAATTCAGGCTCTCCAAACTTTAAGGTCAATTTTTCAATTAGTCGAGGTTTCCAATCGAAATCGAGTTCTTCTGAAAGGGATTCCTCTGGTGGCAAGGATCCACTCCATCGTGTTAGAGCTCGTTGACTCCAGGCTGCTTTGGAAGTTCTCTCAAGTTTTGGTTCTTCTAAAGGGGTTTCCTCTAATGGCAACGATTCATTCTCTTGTGTAAGATCACGTTGACTCCAGGCTTCTTTGGAAGTTCCCTCAATTTCCGGTTCTTCTGGAGGGGATTCCCCTAATGCCAACGATGCACTCTCTTGTGTAAGAGCACGTTGACTCCAGGCTTCTTTAGAAGTTCCCTCAAGTTCTGGTTCTTCTGGAGGGGATTCCCCTAATGCCAACGATTCCTTCCCTTGTGTAAGAGCACGTTGACTCCAGGCTTCTTCAGAAGCTTGCTCCAGGTCATCGTCTACTGGTATAGGCACCAACGGTGGCATCTCATCGTAATTTACCTCATCGAAAGCGTAATCCATTTCCGGCTGGGTTGGCCGACCTTCAGTTTCTTCTTTTTCAGTGAGGCCATTAAATTTATAGGATAATTTTAATGTACTTAGCAAGTTTAAGCGGCTTGTTAACTTGTCCACAGGCAGCGTAAACGTTGGACTTTCTGGTGGCGTCTCCCATCCCTCAAGTTCCAGTTCTTCTAGAAGGGATTCCTCCAGTGGCAACAATTCATTCTCTCGATGACTTGAGGCCTCTTCAGAAGCTTGCTCCAGATCATCGTCTACTGGTATTGGCACTAACGGTGGCATATCATCATAATTTACCTCATCGAAAGCGTAATCCATTTCCGGCTGAGGCTGAGACTGCAGCTCATCTTCGAAGCCATCAGAGATAAAGGCCAGCATTTCAGTTTTACTTTCCGATTTACTTAGCATCCTCAAACGTTCCCTGAACTTCTCCACAGGCGGCAGTGCTGTGTGTATGACAAAATTCACGCAGATACCTTCGAGCAGATTTAAATGGTCGTCGCAGGCAATGAGAACTTGTTGGATGTACTGAGAAAAAAAAAAAACAAAAATGAAGATTGGAAAAGTATTCAAAATTGAGATAGAAATTAAAATTTACCAGGGGAAAAAAAAAGTCAGGGAAGAAGTCAGAGGAAAAGTTAGACGAAGTCATAGAAAAACTCATAGGGTTTTCAGTTAGAGAAGAAGGCATGCTTTGAAATGGTTTTTTAAGCTGACTACTTACGCCCTGCGACCACAGACGCACCATATTATGGGTCGTCAGATGGTCCGCATCCAGCAGCAGCATAGTGTTTATGTTGCGCTTGCCCATCTCCGATTTCACATGACGAGCCTCCGCATTCTGCTGACATATTACCAAAGTGCTGCACGTGCGCAGATCTTTGGCCCGAATTGTGGCCACCATCAAGTCGAGCAGAGCCTCGCGAGACTTGGGACTGGAAAAGGTGATTGGAATGCCATAGGACTCGGACCTAAAGCTGGCTACCTCGGTGGTCTCATCATTATCATCAGCCAATGACATTTTTATACACTCTTTTTTTGTCGAATCATCGCTTTTATGCGAGAAGTCACAAGAATCCCTTCCCCGAAGGGCACTTGAAGAAAAATAAACAAATTTTGGGTTCCAACGAGGGGCGACCGACAGGCAATGCTTGCAAGCGATAAAGCAATTTCAAACAAAAAAAAAAAGAAATGAAATCTTACCCGTTGCGCAGCATTTGGGACACCACCACCAAGAACCAAGAACAATTGAAAAAAGGAAAATTCGACTCTTGAAGTTTCAAATCTTATTGATGGTGGGTTCTATTTTGGCACGCTATCGCCATGTTATCGATAACACAAGCGAAAATGTAGAAGCGAGGTTTTGAAAAATCAGTCACCAAAAGTGTAGTTGATTATTTATTTTTATTTAATAAAAATATTTAGCATATTAAGCCGCTATTTGTATGCTTGCTATTAAATCATAAGTTTAAATTATAGTTTTGACAAAATAAGCCACAACAAAATACATTTTAATTCAGAAAGTGAATATTTAATAGTTTTTTAAGTTATAAATTAAGTATAAAATTTTTTAAAATTTTAATTTTTGAAAATTTAAAAACTTAAGCTTAGAAATGTTTAAATTAAAAAAAATTCCTTTCCTAATTTTTTTTTTTTAATTAGTTTGTACTAAAAATCTGACGAAGGCGGCTGACATTGAGGAATACCCTTAATACACATTAACATACACGTAACAGTGTAACAATACTATAAAATTTTATGTCACAAACTGCACTGCTCTTTTTAATGTCTTTGAACAATTTTAAATAAATACAAAATTGCTTTATTGACATTATAATAAATTCGATGAGAATTGACAAAGCAGTAAAGCCAAATCAAGGCAAATTGATACACAAATTAAAGATTTTAATTATTTTATAAAATATAAATATAATAAAATCGTAGAAAAAATGGCTACGAGCTTTTAATAATATAGCAATTTGTCTCTAATGACACAAACAACTTGGCGGTCTACCCCATTTTCTCTTACCGAAAATGAAGATCGCCGAAACAGTTATAAAATAAAGTACAAATATGTATAATATAATTTTATATAGTAAAATAAATCGTTAATGTCAGAAATAAGCTATACAATTTCAAATATGATAAGTCTTCTTCGTCTTAACAAATAATATCGAAAAATATCAAATAAAATGATCGACTATTCGATATTTTTGCAAACAAAAAATCGTGATATAAATATATCATCTCTAGAAAAATATCGATATTGAGATTTTGATAAATTATCAACAACCCTACTCTTAACAATTCGCATGAAATTCGAAGTTTTTCACACGTTTCCAAAGAATACCTCTGCCATTGGCCAAAACTAGAATAGTTAATTGTTGTTGTCAAGTTGTTAAAAGACGGCGCCATGCTGGACAACGACACCAGCAACAACAACAACAATAACAACGGCGGAAATCCACAAAATCTGCCACTCGGCGACCTAAAGTTTTCGCTTTCTGGCCAGGATGGTGTCCGGAAATATGTGCCAGCATTGGTACGTGGCGGCGGCGTGAGTAGCAATGTCTGGAGCAAAATATTTACGTTCCCTGCACGCAGGACGAGCACTGGGTGCGTCGGGAGAAGCCCTTTGGAAGCTACATCTGCCTGCTAAGCTCGTACGGCCGGCTAAAATCAGGAGCCGCCTTGGAGGAGTGGACCTTTGCGGCGAACAACTGTCGCCAGGACATGGAGTTCCTGCTAGGCTTAAGTCAGCACGAGTTAGTATGAGGAAATCCGCTGGGATTTGGTTTAAATTCTTGCTGTAATTGCGCCTGCTCCCTCCCAGATTCTGGTCATATATGGTGTACGAGGAATCGGCCATGGCTGCCGTTGTGACATTCCTGCAGCGCGCCAATCCCTACTACAGACAGGCCAGCGAGCCCAGCGAGGCCGATAGCCAGGAGAGGGCGAAGGAGCTGCAATCGGCCAATGAACTTTACGGCCAGCTGCTTGATCTTGTCGTGCGCCTGGTGCTGCGCCTCTCCACCTCCAAGGAGTCAGACTCCGAATGGATTAGCCCGCAGCAGCACAGTAGCCTGTTGTACAGCAACTACCTGATATCGGTGCCAATGATCTTTGATCTGATCATCGCCGTGGGCGATGCAGAGCCCTCGAATATGGAGCTGCTGCGCCAGATCGTTGGTAATGTGCTGCGCCTGCAGCCGGAGTACAGGAAGGATCTGAAGGAGGCGCTGCTCTTCTACGAGAGCGCCTTCCTGAGCATGCAAATTCAGGTGGAGAACGAAGGCTGTGAGGGCGCCGGCGGCGGTGCGCCCTTGGATGCTGATCTGGAGACGCCCTATGACGATGTCGTGCTCTTTGCCATGGACTGTGCCTACACGCTGCGCCTGCTGCTGCTTCTGTGTCCGGATCTGGTGGAGGTCATCGAACAATTGCGACTGGTTCAGAGGTGTGTGTGTGTGCTGAAAGTTCTTTGATGTATTAATTCTCTCATCGCGTGGCATCGCCTCTCCTTCAGCATTGCTAACTTTTACGACCTGACGGTGCCCATGCTGTACAAGAACATCTATATAGTCAATCCTTTGGCCAATTCCCTTCGCTGGCTAAACGAGACCCGCCAGCAGTTCCTGTTCGACGTTCGTCGCGTGATCGAAGTACAAATGGCTGAGGGACGCGGTCAGCAGTTGGTAGAACTGCTGCAGGAGTGTCTCTCTGCCCAGGCCTTTGTTGTGGACTACCAGCGTCAGTTTCCCCTGGAACATGACATGGAACTACTGCTGCAAAGGTGCCCCAATATGTAAGGCACTCGAATTTCTGTTGAGAAATCATTTTCAGATAAAATCTGAATCGCGATTCCCTTTCAGAAAAAACTACAAGATTGACTTTGTGATAACCGGCTATCAGAAGGCTCTGAGTAGCTGTCCCAGCGGCATTATGGCCGACGATATGGCCAGCAACGTGGACTCCGAGCTGGACGGCGACGACGACGACGACGAAGACGAGGAGGAGAACAACTCCTCGCCCATTTCCACACTGCCCTCGCCGAATGCGAATGGAGCAACGCGAGACCTCGACTTGGAAGTGGCCGCCGTGCTGGATGTGCTGCCCGATTTGGGCATTGGCTTCATTCGCAGTCTGCTTTCACGCTACGACGATAGCGAACAGGCCATTGCCGCCATTCTGGATGACAATTTGCCGCCGGATTTGGCGGAAATGGATCGACAGAAGGAGTATATACCGCCCGATCCGCAAGACAAGCTTCAGCGCCAGACGGGCATCCGTCACTTCAATGTCCACGACGGCGATCGTTATGATGTCCTGACACGCGATCAGCCCGAATGCGTGATAAAGCAGGGCAAGGGCCTGCCCGGAGCACCGCGCAATGCAGAGCAGCTGCTGGACGACAAGCGGGATCTGGAGCAGCTGAAGCAGCGTTATCAGCAGTATGCCCTGGTGGAGGAGACACCGCTGGAGAATGGTGAATACGATGACGAGTACGATGATAGTTACGAGGCTCTGAACGAGGGTCAAGCGCCGCCAGTGAGCCTGTTACGAGCTAAGCTCCAGGCAGCAGCCTCCAATTCCGCCTATGAGGCACAGGACCAAGAGGACGACGACGATGACGGGGGCGAGAGCAGTGGCAGCGGTTCAGATACAGAGCCTGCGAAACGCAATGCAGCTGATTTTTGCGAGAATCCCGAGGTGACACGGGCTCGTTACCAGCAACGCCAGATGGCTAAATATGGTCAGAGAAGTGGTGGCGGAGCTGGTGGTGGACAACAGACTGGCAGCTCTGTGGTGGGCGCACCCAAGGGCCAGGGACAATCGCAGCAGACACAGCGCAATCGTGGACAAAAGGAGGCGCACAAATCCTCGCGTGCCAATCACAATCGCAAGGCTGGAGCGGCCTTTAAGCGTAGCAAGGGTATGATGGGTTAAACCAACAAATCCAGCTGAAAGCTAAATAAAATAAATGTAATTTATACGTAGAAAATGTGTGGATATCATTATTAAATCTAAGTTTCAATAAGTTCGGGAAGGGTTCTCTTCATTTTGATTTTAAAGCCAGCAAAAATCATATTTAAGGTCTCCTTAAATATATTAACAATACGAAATGGGTTATGCTAACATTTCGTTGTCGAACACAACTCTTCACAGTTTTATTTCACATTGGTATTTTTCACTCTATCTTTTCGGAAGCAAGCAGAAAATTTAAGAACAAAAAAAATATATATACTCAACTAAAACAATAAATTGGGGGGGGTGGGCGAAAAAAAAAAAAAAAGATTCTAAATATATAAAGGTAATCGAGTTTGGATTAATCACAGGCCGCCTGAAGCTTCATCTTCAGATATTTTTGGTTCAGGCATCGCATCTTGCTGGTGTGCGATCCGCCCCCTTCCTGCTCTGTCAGCTGCTGGTATCTATCGAATACGAAAGTCTTGAACTCTGTCATTGTGGTGTCCGGACGTATGCAATCGTATACGCAGTCCGAGCTCCATGGCTCCACGGACACCTCGAATTGGCAGTAGTGACATCGCAGCATCTCCTTGTCCGCAGCGAACTCCATGAGGCCGTAAGATCCGCGACCGCACATGGAGCACACGTACTTGAAGCGGGCATCGCAGACATCTATTAGTGTTAGCTCAATTAGCAGCTGATTCGCCTGGTAGGCCCTGCAAAAAATATAAAGATGCATTTACAATCTAGTTATTAAAGTGATATGATTAAATCCCTCACCAGCGGCGACAGGCCTCGCCATGTCCCGTCTCACGATTAAAGACAAATGCGGCAGCATGACACATTTCATGGATGAGGGGTTTGATCAGCCTGCCCGGATGATTGATGCCCGTCCACAAGAGTAGGCGAGCCGAGCGCCGCCCAGACGAGTCAATGATCATTTCACAGCGACAGGGCTTTTCTAGACTGCGCGTCCATACGATATCCGTCTGCAGGGCGCAGTGAAAGACGACGTGATTAAAGATGTTGAACAGAAGCTTGGCCAGCGCCTGGCGGCAGCTCTCGAAGCTGGTCTTGCGATATGTCAGCGCCTGAGGATGGCACAATTTGATCGAGCTTGCAGCTGCAATTATAATTTGAACATTAGGAAGTGCATTTAAAGTTGGGGAAAGTGTCATCTTACGATTTAACGAATCTATGAAGCTGTACAAGAGCGGATGCTGCTCCAGGCAAGCGATGCTGGACTTGTGTCGGCGACAATTGTTTGCCCGCCACTTCTCGCTGGGCAGATCTGTCAAATCGATGGGCTCCTTGATGTAATCTGGCGTCTCGGTATCTATTATGGAGGCATTTAACAGGGTCAGCGGCGGGCGATACGATGCATTTAATCCCAGCGGCGACAGCGGAGCCTGCTGTTGTGTGGGCGGCGAAGAGGAGGTAATATGCAGAAAACTGCGAGATGGTGCCACCTCCTGGTGCGGCGGCTCATCGGGCGGCTGGAGGTGATCCTCGGGATTGTACAGCTTGCGACGACGCGGTATAAGACCCAGGAATTTGTGAATTTTCGTCTTAAAATCAGCATCATTATCCAAAACTAAATTTTCGTATGGTTCATGCATAATGGTGGCCACCGTTGGCTCTAGGTCAAGATAGATAAGTGTAGCCTCCATCATTGAGGTGCTGCCAGAGCTGGTGCTGGTCTGGTTACTTTCGTGACTAGAGCGGCGTCGCTTGCATCTCGACCAATTCGGCTCTTCGCTGCTGCCGTTCAGCTCGTAGTCCTCATCGTCGCTGTCCAGCGCAGACAAATGCAAAGAGCCTTGGGTTTCATCATCGTCCGGCTGCGAGGACGAGTAGTCAAACTTCTTGTCCAGGCGCATACGCACCGCACGACCGCTGCGGGTGACAATCTTGGGACTAGACGATGAGGCGGTCATCTCTTCCATAACTAAAGTTTATAAACAGTTTAAATATATATTAATAAAATGACAAGTGTAGGGCAAAGAGACGTTAGTATCAAATTGATTTAAACGCTCCATTAACTTAGATCTATTCAAGCACATTCTTAGTGTTATAATAATGTCAGTAGGTCAATACGGCTGAACAAATGGGTTTCCAAGCTCAGAACTCACTTTTCTTGGCCGGAATGTTCTTGCCCGGCGAAAACGGAAACGTGCGCTTTAATCCAGGCCTTGGTACTTCCAAAAGTTCACTACTGATGGCATCGAGCTTACCTGTTCAGGGTTTTTCGAACACATTACTCTAAATTCGGAGGATTAACCGCGTTTGTTTTATAAACACCAAAAATAATTTAAGCCCAATATGCGAGAAAAAAAAACTTACAGGCTGTAAACAAAGCTCCGAAACCGGAGGAACCTTCTCTCAACTTACATTTCTTCGATTGACAGCTGTCGTCGTCGTCGCTAAGAGAATGCGATGAGCGTTTGAGCCTAGATCTCAAGGTCTTTGATGACTTTGGCGTGTCCATGTCGCCGCCACTGGTGCCGGAATCTGGTGAGGTGCCAGGACCTATGACAACAAGGGGTCGGAATGTGATGACATTAATTGAGACGATTATCATCCCACCGCACTCACCGTGCATATCCGCCGCTCCCTCGCTTTCGGTCTCCTCGATGGTTATGGCCAAGACGTTGTTGTCGTTGCTGTCGTCTTCGTCGGAGCTCGAGTGAAGGGATATTAAGTCATCCGGATCTATAAAACTGACCACGGACGACGAATCAGAGTCTACGACATTAATACTGCTGATGTCTCTCGCGTCGTCACAATTGCCGTTCGGGTCGCTTTGGGGCATTTTGCACGGATCTTCTTGCTCTGCCTGAAGTGGAACCAGTTGCTGGTCGGTGTGCGCCGCTCGATTATGGATGGCAACATACCTCTAAGCGTTCCGTGCCGCTGAGCTGTAGGTTACCGAATATATCGGTTAGGCTCCTGTCTCCGCCCTCGTTAGATGTCATTTTTGTTTATATTTTTGAACTTTTAATGTTGTCAGAGCGGCATCATTCAACAGTAAACGAGCGTAGTGCTGTAAAACGGCCGGCGTACTTTGGTGTTGGTCAGCAACACAGTTCAGCGGGAAGATTAAAACCAAATGGAATGTGGAAAATGTGACTACTTAAAACCATATATTATGTGGGGACTATGATAATTATTTGGACAAATCAAAGCTTACAAAGCTGACTGCTCGAGGAGCTATATCTCACACACATCAATAATCTCGAAAATTAAGTGCAATTATTTTCTTAAGTTTTTATTATTAAAAACAAAAACATCAAGATAATTGTTGTTGTTTTTTAATTATACTTTTCAGAAGAAAAAAGTTTTTCGTGTTAAAGTTATTGAAGTGCAAAGTTTGTGTTCGTGTAAATAAACTGAAATATTTGCGTTAGCTACACTAGCTCCCCCTATGTCAATTAATCGATAAGCATAGGTGTTGGAAAACACGGATGAATCGCGTCTCCAGAAACATCGATAGTATCGATAGTAGCACCGATGGTTTTGCAGCTCCACTCTACTGACAGAAGTTTAATGTTAATCTTTTTTTTTCAACAAAGTGTGTGTGAACGACGATTAAGCCGCCAAAGGATTGCCGAAAAAGCACCGCCAAAGCGTTGAGTGAGTAAACGTCGTGGGAAAACAGTGTGCCGGGCGGGTAGAGCGGCGAATAACAGCCACCCGCGCGCGGCAAAAAGGCTTGCGACAAGCCACTCACCCGCGCACACGCAAACGCACGCACACACACACAAACGCACGCATGCATGCATGCATGCAAAGCGGTTGCAAAAAAGCGAAACACAAACACAAACAAAACAATTACAGCGAATTCATAAATTCATTGCAATTTCCTTCTTGGTTCTTCTCCCCTCGGCATCTGCATCATCATCACCCTGCTTAGCCCGGTGAGCGCTCCCCCCAACGAACGACGCCTGTGTCACCGTTCCCGTCTCCGTCTGCGTTCCCTCCTTCCCGCTACCCACTCGCCACCGCCGCCGCCGACACCTCCGCCTCAAGATGTCGGACTACAGCGATCTGGACCGCCAGATTGAGCAGCTAAAGCGCTGTGAGATCATCAAGGAGAACGAGGTGAAGGCCCTGTGCGCCAAGGCACGCGAGATACTCGTAGAGGAGGGCAATGTGCAGCGGGTTGACTCGCCGGTGACAGTCTGTGGGGACATCCACGGCCAGTTCTACGATCTAAAGGAGCTGTTCAAGGTGGGCGGCGATGTGCCCGAGAAGAACTACCTGTTCATGGGCGATTTCGTGGACCGCGGCTACTACAGTGTGGAGACATTCCTGCTGCTGCTGGCACTGAAGGTGCGCTACCCGGACCGCATCACACTGATTCGCGGCAATCACGAATCGCGCCAGATTACGCAGGTGTACGGCTTCTACGACGAGTGCCTGCGCAAGTACGGCTCGACGGCCGTGTGGCGCTACTGCACGGAGATTTTCGACTACCTCAGCCTATCGGCCATCATCGATGGCAAGATATTCTGTGTGCACGGCGGCCTGTCGCCGTCTATCCAGTACCTGGACCAGATTCGCAGCATCGATCGCAAGCAGGAGGTGCCGCACGACGGGCCGATGTGCGATCTACTGTGGAGCGATCCGGAGGATCAGACCGGCTGGGGTGTGTCGCCGCGCGGCGCCGGCTATCTGTTCGGCTCCGACGTTGTCTCCCAGTTCAATCGTACCAATGAAATCGATATGATATGCCGCGCACACCAGCTGGTGATGGAGGGCTTTAAGTGGCATTTCAACGAAACCGTCCTGACCGTCTGGTCAGCGCCCAACTACTGCTATCGGTGAGTCTGCGTTCTCGTGCCTCTCGAATTACCTTCGATATATAATATGATGTGTTTCACTTGAAGCTGCGGCAATGTGGCTGCCATTTTGGAACTGAATGAGTACCTGCATCGCGACTTTGTCATCTTCGAAGCGGCTCCGCAGGAGAGTCGTGGCATACCCTCAAAGAAGCCCCAGGCGGACTATTTCCTCTAAGACGAGCGACTGCCCCAGTCGCGCACACACAACCTCCCGCCGCTGCTGAGACGCTGCTAAGGCGGGAGAAATCGTTCACCGGTCCACTGGTGGCTGCCACAAATCATCTAAGGAAAATGAAACTGCCTGCCTGCCTAAGCAAAACGCAAACGCAAAACGCGAACGCGACCAGCAACTGCAAATGCAAGAAAATCAATTACATAATGACATATAAAAATAAGCTAGAATAGCGAACCGGAGCCATGTGGAGCTCATCTGAACTCGCATCTAGATCAAGATTCCGGGCGATTTGAATTTTTTTTCCACCCCCCTTTATACATATATATATATAAACAGGCTAAACAACACCTAGTAGCTATGTCCATGTTTCTCATATCGTTTATCGTGTGTGTTGCACAGATTTCTTGAGAGACCATCATTATCATATGTTTGTCGCACATTAATTTAATATTATATTATGTAGAATTATCACATCCCCGGCCCGCCCGCCCCGCTCGGGGCGAATTCGCCTGGCCAAGGCGACCCGCCAGCGGTGCCTTCTCCAAGCGAATTCGCTACTTTGCGCCGCCGTGGCCACATTGTACACGTTAAGGCATAGCTTTAAGCCAGTTATACTAACTAAATTGTAAACTGCTAAGAGGCACACTGCATGAAGTGGGTACACAGCTACAGCTGCCAGCCTTTGTGTCGCGAAAGTGGGTGGTGTAGAAATTCGTAGATCCTAAGAAATATATATTGTAATTTACGACCCAGATTGGGATAATTATATACACGTAACTATATATAAATATATATTAAAAATAAAGATTGTAAGATATCAAGAAATACGCTCTTCAAGGGGTTTAAAAAGGATCTGTTGTTAAGCCTAGATCCTGTACCTTCTACTAAGCCTTGTCTACCATTAAATCCCCTTCTCTGATCATCATCTTTTGCAGTTGCTCAGGTTTATCAGTTTCTTAAAGACTATTCATAGTTTACATATGACAAAAAAAAATACATTCTTATATTTTAGAGGGCGCTTGTGGTTCTAAATTCGGGTTCAGCAAGGGTCGCGTATCGGTTTTGGGTCCATTTAGTGCTTAGTGCTCCTCCAGCTCTAGACCGTGCTCCTTCATCTGCTCATAGATGCAGCTCTCATAAGCCACGGCTGCCTCGCAGCTGAAAAAGGGAAAAAGGAAACGGAAACAGTCAAGATAGAGGGGAGCGACAGAAAACAGCAAACTTACTGATCCTCGGGAGCCACAAGCTCCTCACACTTGTCCACCACCTCGGCGGGAGCATCCTCCTTGTCAGCATCATGCTTGCTCATGGCCTTGACCATCTCAATGGCATGCTCCTTGCTCAGCTTTCCCTCCTCAGTCATCTGTAAAGGAAAGGAGATGGATGTGAGCTTTCTGTGACCTGCTCGAGGAGCTGTGACACCTACAATCTGCAACTTCTTCATCACGCAGGCATGCAGGCACTTGGCCTCATGCCTCTCGGGCTCCTCATGCTTCATCATCTCCTCCACATCCTCTGCAAAGATTTACGAGTTAACTTGATTGGTGACTTGTTACCAATCCGAATTACTTGCCATCATTGGCACCCGTTTCTGCCTTGCACTCGTTGGCCATTGAAATGGCATGATCCCGGGTCATTTCCTCATGCGGCTTGGCCGAGGCAGCATCCAGGCACACAAGTGCCAGCACCAGGAGAGCAGTTAGATTAACCAGACGCGACATTTCCCAGCTGCGTTCAAACTTCGTTTTGGTTGCGAAACGCTGGCAAACGCCACGTTTTATATAGCCAAGTCCCGTGATTAATCCGTCGCAGATCCATCTACGATCTCCCAGATCTCTCAGATCCCCGTCTCAAGCAGCTAATGCAATTACTCTCGTCATTATTATTGGGCTGGGAATATGGCTGAACTACATGGGCAGCACATGACACTCTAACGCTCTGGACGAGATCCGCCGGAGATGCCCTCGGCTGGGTATCGTGTGAACAACTGACACGGCTTTATGGGGGGATGGGATTGGGGAGTGGGGAGATGGAGAGTTGGGATATGACCCACCAATCACCAATTACCCGCTTAATTGGTGACTGGCATGAAATCTGAAATTGCAATGGGAAATGAAAATGCAAAATGCAAAATGCAAAATGCAAAATCTTTTTTATATGCAATTAAATTGATCAATCGGTGTGGGGTGTGTGGGGTGTGTGGGGTGTGTGGGGTGTGGGGTGTGTGTGGGGTGTGTGGGGTGTGTGGGGTGTGGAGTGTGGGTTATGTGGTGTCATCTGAGTGACTGGTCATTATCATGGTTATCATGGTGATGTTACCAACCCATCATTTGATCCATTTTTGAAGGGCTGCCAACAAGGCAAACTAACCGTTTAACCCATAAAATAACCCTGATCACCGTCACCTGTCCATCTCTTAACAATTTCCGACTTTGCAGGCTGTTTGCCTTGTCACCTTGTCATCACAAACAATTGAGTTTTGGATGCACGCAAAGTGCTGGAAATGGTTGGAGGGAGAGAGACACAGAGCTGGAGTTTTGATGGAAACTACAGCTTGTGAATTGTATTTTATATATTCTATTTTATAGATTATTAAAGGTATATTTATAGATCCTATTCATGGCTCATAACCCCCTAATAGTCACTTTTAATTCCCTGATCCATTACCTAAAGTGTGAACTCTCATCTCAACTGATTTGTGCTTCTCCCTCGAACGTCTTTGATGCGTGACTTGTGGGGGTGACGACGTTAAGCATGAACTCAATAATGGCATGAACTCGACTGAGTCAGCAAAATGAAGCCAATGGCAGGGCAGTTAGTTGCACAAGATGTTAAGGTCACGGGTCACAGTACTATATAAACCAAGAGACAAGAGCCAGAGACAAGAGCCAAGAGCCAAGAACTCAGAACTCAGAACCAAGAACCAAGAGTCAGCTTCAGTGCAGAGTTAACCCCAACTCAAGATGAAACAATTCACTCCCATCTTTGCCTTCCTGGCCAGCATTTTGATCCTGCAACTGGTGTCCAGCAGCGAGGGCCAGAACCAAGCCTTCGACCTGGCCAAGCTGATGCCCAAAAGCGGCGCCGAACCCATTTGGACGGTGATCAATCGCAATCTGCCGCAGGTGCAGGAAATGATCAATGCGGCGCGCAAGGAGTGCATTCAGCAGCTGGGCATGCCCAAGGATCAGCGACCGCTGATGCATGTGACCAATCCCACTGCCAAGGAGAAGTGCCTGGTGGAGTGTGTGCTTAAGAAGATCAAGATGGTGAGTGGTGGGAACTAAGGGGAGGAAATTTGAGTTAATAATAAACTGAGAACTTGCACTTCAACTTCATCTAGATGGATGAAAACAACAAGCTCAACGTCAGTCAGGTGGAGAAGCTGGCCAGTCTGGTGACCCAGGACAACAAGGTTGCCATTGCCCTGAGTTGTGGCATGGCACAGACCTGCAACCGGGTTGTCACCGCCAAGGATGCCTGCGAGGCCGCGCATTTGTTCAATCAGTGCATTGGCCGTCAACTGGATCGCAACAGTGTGAAGCTGATTTGGTAGGGAGATGTAGGGGGGATGTAAGGGAGATGTAGGGGGGATGTAGGGGAGATGTACAGGAGATGTACCGGAGATGTAGGGGAGATGTGAGGGAGATGTAAGGGAGATGTAGGGGAGATGTAAGGGAGATGTTAGGAAGATGTTAGGAAGATATAAAGAAGAAGTAAGGGAGAAGTACGGAAGATGTAAGGGAGATGTCAGGGAGATGTACGGGAGATGAAAGGGAGATGTAAGGGAAATATAGGGGGGATGTAAGGGAGATCTAAGGGAGATGTAAGGAGGATGTAGGGGAGATATAATGGAGAAGTACGGGAAAAGTAAGGGAGAAGTATGGGAGATGTAAGGAAAATGTAAGGGAGATGTAAAAGAGATGTAAAAGAGATGTACGAAAGATGTACGGGAGGTTATAGGTTAATACACTTGACCCCAAAGGGGACTTCGGGTTCTTTGAAACATATTTAGGACATTTTACCCATAATCTTAAAGATAATGTCATAAGCTAAGTCAAACTATGTTAAAGTTAACTTGCGCTGGCAAGGACTTAAAGGATTTTCTCGCTGAATTGTACAATATATTAATAAACTTATAAATATTTATATGAAAGTGCTTTGAGATAATTTTTATATTTATATGTTGATCAACCAATTAAATGATTATAAAACATAAGAAGTAACGAAAATAACAAACAAAACATGGAAAAATATAACAGGAATATAATTATTAAGGGATTTATGTCCAATTTATGAGCTTAAATCTTACCTACTTTTTAGACCTTAATGGGCATAGTTAAGATCACAAATTAGATCCTCCCAGTACTCAAATTTTCCATCACTTTTGTTTAAACCAAAAATTTAAAGGCTATTTAGACACTTTTTAGGCCACACATATATCCGAATTTACCATCAACTCGATACCCTGTAAAACACAATTAACACAATCTCTTTCTGGGCGTTTTATTAGCTTCGGGAACCACACCATGCTCTCGAGCTGTCTCTTACTAAATCTTGAAATCTAACACAAAAAAAAAAAAAAACAAAAATCAAATGGAGAACAGGCGCATGTGAGGGGGGGGCGGAAGCTCAGTGATCTCGCTACTCCTTGATTTCGGGAATCTTAAAGCCGGAGGCGCGCATCTCCTTCAGCATGCACATGGAGATGCCATGGGCGGCCTCGCACCTAAACGATAAAAGCAAAAAAATTTACATTTTTAAATTAAAAAAAAAAAAAATTAAAATTAATTAAGGAGTACCAGCAATCGGTACAACTTCTCAGGTACTTACTTGTCCGTCTCCGCCTTCAAACGATCATTGCACGCCTTGATGATGCGCCGTGAATCCTCCTCGTTGTCAGGGAACATCATGTTCATCATCTCGGCGGTCTTGTCCTCGTTGAACTGAAACTGACCCTCGGCCATCAGCTCAAACTGCTCCAACATGCAATGGCGGAAGCACTTGGACTCCCGCTTGGCATCCTCCTTGTTCAGCACCATTTCCACAATGTGTTCTGTGGGACAGGTCGTCAATCGGGGACAATGGAAATGTGCTTTCCCACTTTAAGTGATTCCTCTCAGCTTACCTTTTTCCGGCGCAGGATCACAGCCCTCGCCAAAGGGTTGAATCAACTCCACAACCTCGTCCACTGTCATGTTGACCTCCTCCTCTGCCATCGTTGATCCCAGTAAGATCCCGGCACAGGCCAGCATCAGTACGACGGGCAGGAGTTGCTTGGTCATTCGCTTGCTCTGCATTTTAATCGCTTGTCTTGTGAAAAGTGGAGGATCATGGTACGGTGTTGGATGCTTTATACCCGCCACAGCCAGTGTCCGGAATCCGCGAACATCCGGTACAAGCCGAACGCTCCGCTTGTAGATCTCCGCTAACCGATAGCCATGACATTGCTGGGACGGATCATGCAATCGTCGAACGTCCAAACCAAATCACAAGAACAAAAACAAGAATCTACAATTAACTGGGCCCCTGCTGTGTGGGGGGGCTAACCTTTATTGAGATTGGACTGGCCCGGAAATGGGGCATGACAATCAATGGAAGGCATCAGAAGGGATGTCTCTAGGGAAAGATAAACAACTTGATGTTGCTCTTCAGGCAGGAGAGCAGCGCCTGGGCGGGATCACAGTTGGGTGCATTCTTCAAACCCACGGTGGAGTCCTTGCACATGTGGATGCCCTTGCGATAGTCGTCCTTGTAGCTATCCGGCAGCATGATTTCCATCTGCTTGAGCGTAGCATCCAGCTGGAATTTGCCCTTCTTGATCTGTGGGAGCAAAAAAAGGTTGAGTTAGGTCAATATCCAAGTCAAAGCAATGTCTACCTACCGATTGCATCATCTCTAGGATGCAATTGATGTAGCAGTTGCTGTCCTTGCCGTAGGGTATATTGCCCACCTGAATGGCATCGGCCACTTCCACACTGACCTTTGGGTACTTGGGCAGGCAGACGTCGCGCATTAGCTTGCCGGCGGAACGCATTTGCTCTTCGGTCACCTGGAAATGCAAGGGAAACCTTGTAACTCTGATTAGATATATAAGATTTCCAGGACTTACACCAGCATCTGAGATGTCCAGGAGGAGAGAGCAAGTTGCTAACAGTAGCAGCAAATGAAGCTTCATTTTCCAACTGATATTTGATGATCCCCTCGAGGCCACACATCTCCTTTTATATCTAATTTGGAATTTCAGTCAGAGAGAGGAGGCTGGTCAAGTGGGTGTGGGAATTATGGGTCAGTGCGAATTGAAGCCGCCTCATTTCCATATCTTGACCGGGGAGGTGGGCCACCCTGTGTCCCGGTATCTATAATCTTGTCACATTAATTGAGAGTCTAGTTAGTCCAGAGTTGGGACACGCGATTCTGGGATTGCGTGGCGATGCGTTGACAATCGTACATCGAAGCGATGATCACTTATTTTGAGATCTGAGGAGGTGGACACCCACTATTTCAATTACAGAGGGAAATTTGATGGAAAGTGGATGGTTTTATACTCTTATTTTAGTTGTTTTTGGGAGGTTCTTGTAGTGTTATTTCTTGAGGGGTTTTTAAGCTTTATGATAGTAGCTGCTTTTGATTGATGGAACTACTTGACTGATGTCTTTATAAGTTCAAGGTTTCATGGGTCTTAAACTCTTAGAAGAGAGTGTCTTAAGCAACTTATGGATAATGTATCTTAAACCCTTAGTCCTTAGTCCCTTGTCTTAAATATCTTGTGGATAATGCATCATAAACCCCTAGAAGAGATTGTTGTAAACATCTTATGGATGATGTATCATAAACCCTTAAATCAGATTGTCCTAAGCGTCTTATGGATATTGTAACATAACCCCTTAGTCCTTAGTCCCTTGTCTTAAGCATATTATGAAAAATGCATCATAAACCCTTGGAAGAGAGTGTCCTAAGCATCTTAGGGATAAAGCATCCTACAGCTTACTCATCCTACGATCGAATTTCCACAAAACTCCGGCAGCTAAAACAAAAAAAAATAAGAAATAAAGAATAAAAAATTATGGATGATGTATCATAAACGCTGAAAATAGATTGTGTTAAGCATCTCCTGGATAATGCAACATAAACCCTAGAAGAGAGTGTCCTAAGCATCTTATGGATATTGTAACATAACCCCTTAGTCCTTAGTCCCTTGTCTTAAGCATCTTATGGATACTGCATCCTACAGCTTACTCACCTTATGATTAAATTTCCTTGGCTACCACCTCGTAACCCATCTAGAAAAACCAACAGCTAAAAAAAACAACAGCTAAAAAAAAAAAAAAAAAAAAAAAAAATTAAAAAAAAAAAACTTAAAAAAAAAATTAAAAAAAAAATCTCTTCTCATAAGAGTAGTACCCCGCCTAGGTCAGGGCATCCTCCCCAACTAATTAATACATTTGAATATCATTTGTAACGAAGTCAATATTAGGGTTGTCTCGTCCGACTCTAAGTGTGGGTCTAGGCTACCTTTTGAGCATCCATATTATTGGGATCTCCCGATCCGATCCAAGTAGGCCTGGCCATTGCCGCTTTTCCCCGTCCGTTTCGTTCCGTTCACATTCCTGCCACTCACATTCGCCCAGGCCCGCCCAAAGACAGCACACACGCACACACAGCAGCTCGCAGCCGGATTTCAAAAATCAGTTCCAAGAAAAAACAACAAACAGACGACAATGGCTGACGGCTTCAAGAAATATTTCAACGGCACCACCATCAATGGCCGCGCCAACGTAAGTTGCAAAAGTTTTCCTGGTATTTTTTTTATTTGCTAGAAAATTTGAAGCAATCATTCTCCTTGCCACCAGGTGGCAAAGGCCACTTATGCCACGCTGGCGCTGCTCTACATCTTCTATCGCATGCGACGCGGCTCCGGCAAGCAGTCGCAGCTGGCCAGCGATACCTGCAGCTGTGATCCGGACTCTGATCCGATGCCGCACGGCGACACTGGTATCTATGGCAGCGATCCCGACTGCTCCGTTTGCCGGGATCGTTCCGAGCGGGCAATGAGCGACTATGATCGCGAGCAGCGGCGCAAGGCGGCGTCCGAGGATAATGGATGTCGCGATGATCCGCCGCCACCGCCACCGCCAGCCAATGGTGGAGCAGGAGCTGGCGGCAAGCCGCGGGCCAAATGCCCTTGCGAGGATTCCCAGAAACGTGTCAATGGTGCCGTGAAAACCAACAATAGCAATAGTAATAGCAATAGCAATAGTAATAGCAGCCCGGCTAGAGCTTGGAGCCATCAGCTACAGTCGCCAAATCAGTTTCGTCAGCATTTCCAGCAGCACGAACACGAGCATGAGCATGAGCAGGAGAGTCCGGTCAGCGAGCTGATGGGTCAGGTGCACGATGCCGTCTCCCGGGTGGTGCGCGGCGTTGTTGACGCTGTGCTGGGCGGTGCGGCGGTGAGCGGTAGTAGCGGTAGCAGCAACACCACCACCATTGAGGCCCATTCCCAGTCCTATTACGAGCAGGACGACGACGTGGACGAGGACGATGAGGAGGGGCTAGATGATGATGATTGTGATGATGATGATGAAGTGATGGAGTGGAACGAAGAACAGGCAGGATACGGCTACCGCAATAATCCGCTCTTCTGCACGCCCACCGCCAACAGCACTGGCACGCCGAAGCCAACGGAGGAGCAGCAGGAGGATGAGGAAGCATCGGATAGTTACAATGCCTTCAGTGATGGCTTCGCCTCGGACATGTTCTTTACCAGCGATGCCAACTGATCGGGCTGAGCAGGGTCTGTGGCGGCCCCCCGAGTGGGATATAAATTTCAAATTTTCGTATAAATATAAATTGGCAATGGACCCACCTTTAAACGAATTTGGGTTTTTTTTTTAGAGCTTACGGAAATTCGTAGCATTTGAAATCTTCTTAAAAAGTGCTATAAAATGTTGGAAAATTAAAAAAAAGATAGAAATTTACAACGAATTGGTTGCCTTAAGCATAATATAGCATCATTTTGGACAGTCTTTTAGGGGATTTCGAATTTCTAGGATGCTACGAAAATCCATAGCCTTTGAAATTTCCTTAGAAGGTAGCAAAAAATGGTAATTTATTTAAAAAGGAAAGAAATTAGCACTGAATTGTTTGCTTTAAACATAATATAGATTAATTTTGGACAACCTTTCAGGAAATATCAAATTCCTAGGGTTCTACGAAAATCCTTAGTGTTTAAAATCTCCTAAGAAGGTTCTATAAAATGTTAAAATGTTAAGAAAAGGTTGGAAATTTACGAGTTGGTTGCTTTAAACATACTTTGGAATAATTGTGGAAAGTCTTTTTAAGGGGATTTCAAATTTCTAGGGTTCTACGAAAATCCTGAGTGTTTAAAATCTCCTAAGAAGGTTCTATAAAATGTTGAAATGTTAAGAAAGGGATAGAAATTTATGAGTTGGTTGCCTTAAACATACTTAAAGCATAATTGTGGACAGCCTCTAAGGAAATATCAAATTCCTAGGGTGCTACGAAAATCCCCAATTTTGGAAAATTCCTAAGAAGGTGCCACAAAATGTTGCTATGTTAGAAAAAGGATACAAATTGACACTGAATTGGTATCCTTAAACATACTATAACATATTTGTAGACAGTCTTTTAAATTTAAAATTTAAAATTCTCAGGGTTCTACGTAAATCCCTAGTGTTTAAAATCTCTTAAGAAGGTGCTACAAAATGTTGCAAAGTTAAAAAAAAGGATAGAAATTTACAACGAATTAGTTGCCTTAACCATTAATAAATCATAATTTTGGACAACATTTTAGGAAATTTCAAATTCCTAGGGTTCTACGTAAAACCCTAGCCTTAAAAATCTCCTTAAAAAGTACCACAAAAAGTTAAAATGTTAAAAAAGGATACAAATTTGCACTGAATTGAGCTTAAACATGTTATAAAATATTTTTGGAAAGCCTTTTTGAGGGAAATTCCAATTCCTAAGGATCTATAATGATACATTTCCTATTCAACATCTAAATTAAACCACTTTCCTGTTGTTTTCATAATATTTTTGCATTTTATTTAGCTTCAGTTTAGTTCAATTACGAGTTCTGGCGGCGCCTTGCCAAAGTTTTGAATTGGTGATCATCATTAGCAACAGCTCCCCTTGTATTTTCAAGTTAGCACTATTAAATATCCAATTATCTCTCTTGCCGGGGAGGAGGCGGAATGGATGGATGGATGGATGGTTGGATGGATGGTTGGGAATGGCTTGTGTGTGTGGATTGCATCTAGGGGGAAGTTACATTTATGAGTGGGGAGGCTTCAACTAACATTTATATTTAGATTTATGCTTAGGTTTATCTTTAAATGTATGCATAATTTGTATATATATATATAATATAATAATATAATAATATATTATGGAAATAACTTTAACGCTTGATTTTTTGGTTTCATAACGCGATCGAGACATCGCCTTCTATCGCCTTCTAACATCTTCTATCATCTCCTCTTAAATATTCAACTTTCTGTCGCCTTGTTGTGTGCTAGTTTTAAAATATATATATATATATAATATGTGTTTATATGTGTGTGTAGGTGTGTGTAGGTGTGTGTAGTTGTGGTTTCATCTATGCGTAGATCCTAGAGTGGTTGAAGATCATAAACTGCTGGGAGATTCGCCAGGTTGCCAGGGTTTCAAGTTCAGCTTGGAAACCCCTTTTCTATTTTTGTTCGTTTTAGGCATCGTTTTGGTTTGTTTTGTTTCGTTTTGGTTTGGGTTTTTTCGGGCTCATCTTAGCCCTCGTGACTGGCCACCGACTCCAGGTCGCTGTTGTCCTCGCTGCCGGTTGCCTCGGTGGGTTCGCCCATGGCCACGCGTGCATACTCGTCCGTGTCGATGCTCTTGCAAAAGTGTATGGCATACTTAAGCTTCTCCAGGAGAACGGCCTGTAAAAAACAAATCAATTAAATAATAATTTATATAAATAATAAGAAATGAATTAAATTCCTGTTACCTTGCACGAGTACCGCGGCATTTTAAGCAAAAAAAAGCAGGTATAGCTCTCGGGCAAGAAATGATCCGGCGGATTCTTCTCCAGCACCTGGAGGACAAAGTCCCTGCCCCGAAAATCGGCAATGGTGCGCGGCAAACGGGTGCGGCCCCAAACGAAGCGCAGGAATAGAGAGCGTTCCTGCAAGGAGAGAAAAGATTTTAAATTAAATTAAAAATTAAATATTAATAAACATTATCCTCCACCCACCTGATTGGTAAACTCCTCCATCACATCCCAGAACCAGGTGACCAGAGCCGAGCTCGGATCGAAGCCCTTGTACGTGGCCACCGACTTGAGCAGCCCCAGAGGAATGTCCGGCGAACCGCAGACCATTGCCTGCAGCTCGGCGGCGGAGAAGAGAGAGAGCAAAGGCACTGGTATCACCTTGGACATGCCATCGCGCACCGCCTTCACCTGTTCGTCGAATTCGTGCAACCGAAAGCCGAGAGCCAGGCGCACGTACTCCGAACGGTTGCGGGGCGAGATGTGCGTGTAGCGTGTGGACAGCGGCACCTCATGACCGCGGGCCGAGGACGTTGAGAATGGCAGTTCCAGGGTATTGAACAGCTTGGCATCGTCGTCCATATTCCGGATGCACAGCAACCCAGCCACATAGTCACGATCCACTTCGGTGAGATCCGTGGGACGCAGGACCTCGCCGGTTAGTTGGCGCCACACGGGCTCCGCCAGGCTGAAAGGGGGAGGAGGGGGGGAGTTAGTTTATTATTATTAATAATTATATGAAGATCAATCTTAGTTTAGAATTTCTATGAATTCAAAGAGGAATTCAAATAAATTTAAATAAATTCAATTAAATTCTAATAAATTCAAAATTTAAATAAATTCAAATAAATTCTAATAAATTCAAATAAATAAAAAATTCAAAGAAATTATAATAAATTCAAATATATTCAAATAAATTCAAATAAATTCAAATAAATTCAAATAAATTCAAATAAATTCAAAATTCAAATAAATTCAAAATTCAAATAAATTCAAAATTCAAATAAATTCAAATAAATTCAAATAAATTCAAATAAATTCAAATAAACGCAAATAAATTCAAATAAATTCAAATAAATTCAAATAAATTCAAATAAATTCAAATAAATTCAAATAAATTCAAATAAATTCAAATAAATTCAAATAAATTCAAATAAATTCAAATAAATTCAAATAAATTCAAATAAATTCAAATGAATTCAAATAAATTCAAATAAATTCAAATAAATTCAAATAAATTCAAATAAATTCAAATAAATTCAAATAAATTCAAATAAATTCAAAT